>WMED01019501.1:0-12411 GCA_019650415.1 Pipa parva | reverse complement strand
ACTGGTCCTTACAGCACTGTACCCTGCCTAGACAATGTACAGTATGTGTGTGTATAGCATGGCACTGGTCCTTACAGCACTGTACCCACTAGTTCCGGTTTGTGGGTACAGAGTAGTAGGACACATTGCCTGACCTGTACTCTGAGGTAAGGCACTTGGATTGGGGGTTCTGTCCCCTTTAACCCTGGGCACAACCTGATCTGTACTCTGGGGTAAGGCACCTGGATAGGGGGTTCTGTCCCCTTTAACCCTGGGCACAGCCTGATCTATACTCTGGGGTAAGGCATCTGGATAGGGGGTTCTGTCCCCTTTAACCCTGAGGGTTCTGTACCCACTAGTACAGGGCACAAGCTGATCTGTACGTAAGGCACCTGGATTGGGGGTACTGTATCATTAACCATGGGCACAGCCTGATCTGTACTCTGGAGCAAGGCACCTAGATAGGAGGTTCTATACCCATCAGTACAGGGCACAGTCTGATCTGTACTACTGCTCCCAGATAAATGGTGGACTGGACTTCATTGTCCCCTACACCCAGGGGTGATGTTCAGCAGGGTTGAAAACCCGGTTACAATTTCAGAAAGAATCATTTGTACCATTATCTTACAGTTTTTGATTTTTTTATACACAATTTAATGTAAAGTGAAAATGAGGGCTGCCTATACCCATCAACAGATGTGGGTACTGACATGTGGGCATAGTCAGAGCTTTGGGCAGTAACACTGGCAGATGCAGTGAAATACAGGCAAGTTTGTAATTGATTTATGTACTTATTTTAATCTCCTATAGTAGTAGAAATCATCCCCCCCTCCCCCATTTATTACTGTACCCTGTACAACACTTCTCCCAATCACTATCGACAGAAGCTATAGAGCTATAGATTGGACTGGGCAGTGCTGATGGAGGGATGCAGGCAAGGTTCTATAACACAGCAGAGTTTACCGCAGTGAGATGCACACTAATGCTTCCTACTGCACTGGATGATGTAACTACTGGAAGTTTGTGTAGAGTTCCTGTGCCAGGAGAAATGTGTCTGGGTATTGTGTAACACACACACTATGTGCCGTGTTGCGACGGGATCATCGTGTAACGCACACTATGTGCCGTGTTGCGCCTGGGTAATTGTGTATCGATAAGGTTTACAGACCATGGCAGAACAGGAGCGGTTGGAGATGAGCCCCTTTCCTTCGCACTTATTGTTCACTTTTCTACAAGATGTGAATTTTTAGACTTTGAATCTTGTGTTGGGAACTTGTGAAACAATGATTCATTATCAGACGTAAACTCCTTTCTCTCAGTTTTCTGGTTCAGTCTGGTTCTGGTCCAGTTGTCTCAGGTTTTGTTCCTTCGTACTACAGATGCAAGTGAGGGTTAGGGGGTTAAACATTCAGGGGGTTATTCACTAAGGTGCAAATTAGACTGTCGAATTCTCAAACAGCAGATTCCCATAGCAAATACGCGACTGCGACAATTTCCCCATTTTAAAGTCACGACTGCAACAATTTTTAAAGTTGCGACTGTGACAATTTTCCATGGTAAGGTCGTGACTGTGACAATATTCTCATTATAAAGACACGACTGCGACAGTAGCAGCCTATTGTGACTGCCTTTAGCTGACGAATTAACACCTATATGCAACAATTCGAACTTTAGTGAATAAGCCCCTCAGAGTCACAGGTGAGGTAGCGGTAGAATGATTATGACTCTTACAATTTACCATCTTATCCATGTGATCAGTATTGATACAATCAGTCCCATGGGCTGCCATGCACCTCTTTATCCTCACTGCTGAGAGTTTGGGGGCAAGTATTATGATCCACAGCCAGACTTGCAGCCCCTGGTCCTATCCAGATTATATGGACCAGCCCTGGGCATTGCCAGTTACATTAGTGGAAAACACAAGTCCCTGGGTCACCTCAGTTCTAGGGACATTGTTTCTGGGAACACTCAGCCTTCAAAAGACCTAATCAGATTTGTTAAATCTTCTTTCATGGACGAATTCCTCCAGAACTTGCTTTAATCACATGCACTCTTTGGCTTGCACAGGCTGAAGTTAAGAACCATGGAGAAATTTCACGGAGCCAATGTTTATACCAAAGTGCCTGACGGAGGTTGGGGATGGGCGGTCGCAGTCGCCTTTTTCTTCGTGGAAGTGTTTACCTATGGAGTCATCAAGTCTTTCGGGGTCTTCTTCAATGAGCTCATGGTGTACTTTGATGAGAGTAACAGCAGGATATCATGGATCATTTCCATATGTGTGTTTGTACTCACATTCACCGGTAAGCCTGCCTATCATTATCATCTGACATTTAATAAGTCATTACACCATCGCTGCCATGTAAATGTTTGCCTTACAGCATTACAGTAAACACTACCGTGCTTATACCTAACACTTAGGCCTTTTGAGTCAGCCCAACAGACTCTAATGTGAAAGATGCCTGAAATGAAATCACACGTAACCTTGACAGACCACAAAATATTTCTAAATAGGTGGGGTTAGAAACAACTAGTAGCCAATCAGAGCATTGGAAGTTTCACAGTACTAGACTAACTAAGTAGCCAATCTCATAAAAAATTTCTGAAGGCCAGACCAGCTAGTAGCTATTCAGAGCATTATAGGCCAACCCACCACTGAAATGTTAACAAAGTCTAACTGTAACTAAAACAACAGTAAAAAATACAGCGAGGCATGTATCTCATTAAATGGAGGTTTCACTCCTCAGTTTGGTATTAATGCTCTTACTGCTGCCACTACTTAGTCATTAGAATGTATTACTGCTTGTAGGATTCTTATTGGAGGGGGGCTCAGCCAATAAACAGGCTGTTATTAAAGGGGATTTCAGACCATGAAACCTCTGTTCTGTATAATCAGCATATACTAAAATGGTTTCATGGAGACTTACCAGTGATATGTAGTTAGAATCTACTCAGAGAAATCCTGGCTATCTATGTAATTATCTCAAAAAAATGTTAATCAGTCCTTCTGTTTCTTTATGGTTCTGTTGCATTTAGCTCCCCTGTCCACCATACTGAGCAACCGCTTTGGACATCGGCCTGTGGTCATGGTCGGAGGTATACTTATTAGCACAGGAATGATTACAGCTTCATTCGCACGCAACGTTGTAGAAATGTACATCACCATCGGAGTAATATCAGGTATAACTGAACAGAAAATAACTAATTAATACGTCCTCCCAATTAGTGAAAACCCAAACATAAAACTGGAGTCGTACTCTCCGGGTAACAGATTGATTCCTAATGATAGCTGGAGCCCATCCAGTGTAGTAGGTTCTGCACTTGGGTGTCATTTGGTTGGCTGGATTCGTGTGGGAATGGAGAAGTTTTTGTTTATTGTATAAAGTGAAGCAGCTGAGAATACAAAGACTGGCTCACTTTGTGGCACTTTCGGTGTACATAACAAGTCCTTTGTTGAACACAAGGTTCCAAGGGTGTGCTATTCAGGTTTATCCTTATATTCAGACTTGCTGGATACGCTGGTCTATTATAGAGTACACTGTAGGTGTCTGTTTGTACAGCTACTTGCTCAGCCGTAGAGTTAAAGTGCCAGTAATTTGCAGACCAGGGTAGGTGCAGCAGGCAACCATTTGTTCAGTGTAGCAGGCTAAAATAACAACAGGTCAATCTCATCTTCTCTCCCACCAGGTTTGGGCTACTGTCTCACCTTCCTTCCTACAGTTACCATATTGTCTCAGTACTTTGACAGACGCCGCTCACTAGTTACAGCTGTGGCATCCACTGGAGAATGCTTTGCCGTCTTTGCGTTTGCACCAGGTACAGTTAATTCCTGCTCGGTCACTCTGTAGAAAGTCTAGCACCAGGCCAGTTTCCCTGACTGTCCAGTTCTTCTACCAGTGACCAGCCGGATGGACATTCAGATCTACAGATATGCAGATTATGTATTTATTGTTTTTGGTTTGCCAGCTACAGGCCAATGTAATCATTAACTGTAACTATTCTGTTACCCAGAGATTCTCCTGGGTGTTTCTCCAGCACGTGACAAAACAAATGGCTAGAGGGAAACTGGTTGCAACCTCCTCCAACCTCACTATTTATCAATATAGAAGGGTGAATGCTTACACAAGTCATTTCTACTGTACTGCATTTTACAGACTAAAGCAAGCCGGCAGTACTCCCCCATGGCCCTGGCCACCAAGCAGCTGCGCTCCCCGTGGTCCTGGCCACAAACAGCAGCGCTTCCCGTGGCCCTGGCCATGTCCATCTTTCACTAGTTTCAAGAACTCTCCAGGTGGTCATCACATTGCAGTGGTCTATATCACCCACTGTAGTCTTTTCACTCCCCAAGCATGAAATGAATAATGCCAGTACGTCTCCAGTCAACCCAAGCAGCAAATAACAGTTCACAGTAAGTTCTGCCTGGACACTTCTTGTTGCCTTAACCATGTCTGTAATTATGGCAAATTCCAGCTGAAAAAACAATATAAAATCTGATTTAAAAATACACTGGTCTAGACCTTTTATTTATAGATCGACTTGCTTGTAGGTCACTAGTCTTTACTGTGGCTTTTACTGGTAATGTTAAGGATGCAGAGTTATCTTGTGACCGTTTCTGTTCTTTTCTTAGCCATCACTGCATTAAATGATCTCATTGGCTGGAGGTACTGTTTATTGACTGTGGGTGCTCTGCAGCTGAATGTTGTGGTGTGTGGCGCCTTGCTCCGTCCAATCACCATCAAACCCCCCGTTGAAGCCAAAGCGCCTCCCAAACCTGAAACCTTTGAAACCACCTATATACTTGAAAATGAACAAACTCTCACCTCCATAGACTCCATTGACTCTGGAGTTGAAGTATCTACCTCACCCAAGAACATACCAGCCAGTGTGAAACCTGAGAAGCGACCAGAAGAGCCAACGGAGAGAAAAGAGATGGTGGAGCATCCAGAAGCAGAGAGGAAGTTGGCACAGCCGCTTCTGGACTTTTCAGTATTACGAAATTACAGTTTCATTTGTTATGCACTTTTTGGACTTTTTGCCACCCTTGGTTTTTTTGCCCCTTCCTTATATATCATCCCCCTGAGCTTGAGTTTGGGCATTGACAAAGACCTGTCTGCGTATATGCTGTCAGCTATGGCCATTGCAGAGGTCTTTGGAAGGATTGGTGCAGGATGGATCCTCAACAAAAAACCTATACGTAAAATTTACATCGAGCTGGTGTTTGTTGTGCTGCTGTGTGTTGCTCTCATCGCCTTCCCTTTTGCCTCGAATTTCTGTGGACTCATGGCGTGCAGCGTGTTCTTTGGATGCATGCTGGGAACTGTAACAGGGACCCACATCCCAATGGTGGCTGAAGATGACATTGTTGGAATTGATAGGATGTCATCAGGAGTTGGAGTTTATGTGTTCATCCAAAGCATCGCTGGGTTGGCTGGACCCCCACTTGGAGGTATCTAATAATATTTATTAATCTGTTTATTTTCTGAAACGATGTGCTTCCATAGCCCTTTGTCCCCCTGTAAGATGTGAACTGGTGGCCATAGTGTGAATTATTTTGTAGGGCTTCTAGATGCCTTTCATTTTCTGAATCGTTCTCATGTCTCATCTTTTGGATGTAGACATAACCTGAAATTTTCCCAAGGATGATTCAGAGACCTTATACCTCATAAGTGGTGGCATTATTGGAAAGGGTAATGTTTTAGGAAGCACTGGGTAGTATCACTGTCACTGTTAATGACATTTTGTTCTAATGGAAAACATGAAAGAGCTGTACCCAGTGGCTCTGTGATATAGATTTCTACATTTTGCTGGAGTGTCGGGGGTGATTTCAGGTGATCATTTGTGGTTCTGTTTGTAATTTGTAGGAGCATGTTTACATAAGCTGTTTGTTACAATAAGTAATAATAGTAGATGACATGCACTAATACTGGATATAGAAAGGTACTACATGCATGTGTATCAGTAGATCTATGGATACCCATCGAAGGACAGAACATTTTATATGTCTGCCTAGGACAGTAGGGGTGATAACATGTACTTCTGCCCAGCCCTATCCTCTACTCGCAGGAACACAGATAACAACATCCATATATCTGACCCGTCCTTATGTTAGTAGCTGCTAACGGACAGGGCATGGTGTATATTCTTCCCTTTCTACCCTCCCCCTAACAATCTGCCAGTCCATATGGTTTAAAGTTTTATGGTCGCCTATTCTCCAGCCACTAACAGCACCGACTCCCTATGTGCTGACACATACACCAGGTTAGAATAATGCTCAAATGTAAGGTTATGTGAAGAGACAGAGGCTTTGCACATTCACAATATATTACCAGTTGGATGTTCTCACTAAATGTTTATAGCACTATAGTTACAATTTTGGTGTATAGAACTGACTCACCTTCCTACTTACTGAACAACTTATACTAGCACAAACAGCTGTCCCTGTCTTCCCACTGTAAGGCTACTGTATATCCCAGAAGTTGGTTAGCCAGAGTTCATATAGTTTGCAGTTGCCATGTCTTATTTACAGTTAAAGCTCCCCCTGCTGGCCAAACCTTTAGCAGCCTCTAGTAGATATATTTGGTGTTCACTACAGTATCGGGATGTTCCCCATAGCCCTGTGACTATTGCCAGAGTGCAACATCCTCCTACGCCAGACTGTGCTAGATGTAGCCAGGAATTAAAGGAAGCACATTTGTGAATCCTTAGCAGAGACTGTCCATACTTTTTGCAGCAGTAACTGAAAGCATGTGTAGATTTACAAACACATTTTCTGTTCCATAATGAGTTTGTTTTTATTTGCTTTACTTTAGCTTGTTCTCTATTTACTTCACTAGTATCTGGATTTATTTACTCAGCATTTCTCAAGCCAGCCAGACTGCTCCGGGCTGTGCTCAAGGGGAAGTAAACTTTTCTCTTGTGATGTAATTATTAGAATTTATGAAATATAGACTGGCATCATGGGTGCTAATGTAAATAATAAACTGTCATGTTTACAATGACTGTCAAGTGTCTGCCCAGCAGTTATGTGCTAGGGTTGTTACAACATTTGTGTGTCATTAGATATTGCAGCAGGAGAGTCTCACCTGCTTTGTTAGCAAATAAGCTGGTCAAACTGGTCACATGTGGTGTCATTTGGTTTACCAGTTTAAATAATATTGAATGCATTGGTTCACAGTTGTGCTGTGTGGGGCATTGGACAGATTTTTATGAAATAAAAGTCTAATTTGGAATGATTCTTTAGTCAACTGTTAGTGCACAAGATGAACACTGGCTTTGTGCGCAGTTTATAGATACCATGCTTACTTAGGGGGTCATACACAGTATACTGTTTTGCGTGCAGTGTATGCATGGTATTTTAGTGGATAATTGTCCACTATAATGCACTTTTGATTAAAAAGAATTTTAATTGCACACGCACTGCACTTTAAAGTTAATTATAGTTCGCATGAGGCTGTTGGGGATGGATATATGTATTGGGCAACGGTGTTATATATGTAGAGTGTGATGCTGAATACTAGAATATGTGCTTTCTGCAAGAAAAATTTCTATTAAGTGTCTACATAATTGGCAAAATAAAGTGATTGTGATAGATTGTGATTGTGGTAAGCCATGCGTGGTCAGTCTGGTATACAATCAAATCTGTAGGTGGATACAAAACAAATGAGTTGGCCAGTCATAATGCATTGTATGTACTCTGTATTTGCCAAATTCCTTCCTATAAACAAAATTGACATTAGTAATTGTGACATGGGCAGTTGAGAAAAACCTTAGTGTTCCACATTAGCAGTTCCTGTCAGCTGCATTCTACTGCACTAGCACGTTAGCAGTTTCAATCAGCTGCGTTCTACTGTGCTAACACGTTAGCGGTTTCAGTTAGCTGCGTTCTACTGTGCTAACACGTTAGCGGTTTCAGTCAGCTGCGTTCTACTGTGCTAGCACGTTAGCGGTTTCAGTCAGCTGCGTTCTACTGCACTACCACGTTAGCAGTTTCAGTCAGCTGCATTCTACTGCGCTACCACGTTAGCAGTTTCAGTCAGCTGCGTTCTATTGCGCTACTACGTTAGCAGTTTCAGTCAGCTGCGTTCTATTGCGCTAGTACATTAGCGGTTTCAGTCAGCTGCGTTCTACTGCACTAGCACGTTAGCGGTTTCAGTCAGCTGCGTTCTACTGCACTAGCACGTTAGCAGTTTCAGTCACCTGCGTTCTACTGCACTAGCACGTTAGCGGTTTCAGTCAGCTGCGTTCTACTGCACTAGCACGTTAGCGGTTTCAGTCAGCTGCATTCTACTGCGCTAGCACATTAGCGGTTTCAGTCAGCTGCGTTCTACTGCACTAGCATGTTAGCAGTTTCAGTCAGCTGCGTTCTACTGCACTAGCATGTTAGCGGTTTCAGTCAGCTGCGTTCTACTGCACTAGCACGTTAGCGTTTCAGTCAGCTGCGTTATACTGCACTAGCACGTTAGCAGTTTCAGTCAGCTGCGTTCTACTTTGCTAACACGTTAGCAGTTTCAGTCAGCTGCGTTCTACTGTGCTAACACGTTAGCGGTTTCAGTTAGCTGCGTTCTACTGTGCTAACACGTTAGCGGTTTCAGTCAGCTGCGTTCTACTGTGCTAGCACGTTAGCGGTTTCAGTCAGCTGCGTTCTACTGCACTACCACGTTAGCAGTTTCAGTCAGCTGCATTCTACTGCGCTACCACGTTAGCAGTTTCAGTCAGCTGTTTTCTACTGCGCTACCACGTTAGCAGTTTCAGTCAGCTGCATTCTACTGCGCTACCACGTTAGCAGTTTCAGTCAGCTGCATTCTACTGCGCTACCACGTTAGCGGTTTCAGTCAGCTGCGTTCTACTGTGCTAGCAAGTTAGCGGTTTCAGTCAGCTGCGTTCTACTGTGCTAGCAAGTTAGCGGTTTCAGTCAGCTGCGCTAAACAAGTCTGTAAAGGGTAAATACACCTTGCTACATAATACTGTCCTTAGGTTATTTTACCAATTAAAGGTTAAACATATCCTGTCTGAAAGTAGCAAATGATTACATATTATTGTTCCATAAATACTACTGTATGTCTTAAACCCACTTCCATTATGAACAAATGGTGTCCTATAATCCTGAACAACTTTGTTTCATTCAGCGGAAAATGTACGTGTGTAATGAGCAAAACATGATCTGAATCGAAATGTCTTAGTATCACCTACAACACAATCAGGGGAATAATCAACAGGAATTCTAGTTTACAGAAGTCTACTAACCCATAGCAACCAATCAGCAGTCAACATTCTCTGGTATAAGGAAGGAAGAACAATGAAAGACAACCTTCAATTGGCCACTATAGCAGCTCTCATTTTCTATAATGTATCTAGAACCGGGTCACTTTATATTAATTTGCCTATAGAAAACTGTAGAATAATGGTACAAATGACTTTTTAAAAATGTAACCGGGTTGTCAATCTCGCTAAAAAAATCACCCCTGCGCTATAGGTTTCTAGACCTCTGTACGATGGACCCTGTTGATGAATTCCCCCTGTTTCATGTTTAATAATGATGTTATTTAATGCTGCAAATGTTCTTTGTGTATTTCAGGGGTGCTGGTCGACTGGACGCAAAACTACGGATCTGCGTTTTACTCCTGCGCAGCAGGGATGGCGCTGGGTGCTCTGTTTTTAGCTCTGGTGAGACCGTGCAAGAAGGGATTTTGCAGGAAAAAATCACGGCCACTTCACCATAATATATGCCAAGATATGCAAGAGGTACCGGTGGATTTCCTAGAAATGGACATTGGCAAGGGGGAGGTGCTCAGTAAAAGCTGTCAGAGCCTAAACAGAATGCTCACTGACCCCGCCCCTTAACTCCCATGCAGCATCTCCTTTCATCATGCAGTGGTCCCACCAATCTTCCACCATTGCAAGCAGAACTCAAGCCAAACGTTAAAAGGGAAAAGCATGCTGGAGATCTGAGCACCGCTTATCTGGCTTTCCACTTAAATGGGCTTGTTTTGTCCCAAAGAATCCTTTCTAAAATGAGCAAGCGGGGCAATCACCTAACTCCCAAGCTCTCTGTATGTGTGTGATACATGCAGTCTAAGATCAAGTGAAACACATGCTGGAAGGCCTGTTTTTAAGGCTGTAAAGCAGTGATCTTTGACCTGCAGCTGCCGTATGGAATGCTGGTAGATGTAGTTCACAAGTTAAAGGTCACTGCATTAAAGTAACTTGCTAGCTTACTGAACACAATAAAAAGCATTGCTGGTTGTGGCGTTCCCATATACCGCCACACATATGTTTAATCGGATACACTGAATTTATTTTAAATGCAAACCAAATATTTATTAAATTATTTTAGGTTAAGCTGCTGTCAACGGATTAGGTTTTACTAGACAAATGATTAATAAAGCAGGTCTATTTTACATTTCTATAGGAATGTTGCAATTTTCCTATAGTGCCTCAGGACTTTTGATTTTTTTTTTTTTTTTTTTTTTAGTATTTAAATGAAAAGAAACAGTTGAATTTACAGATGTAAACGTAATGTTATGAAGAAGCCTACGCCTTGAAATAAACCATTTTCGCACACACGGCGCATGCTGTTATTTACAGTGTTAGCATGGTAGTTTTTACAAATCGCAGGGAAGCAGTTTTGTGCTCGTAGGTATATTTTATGTCAGCGCACAAGCTAGGAGACAGTCATTCAGAGAGAAGAAATTACATTTTCTGTGTTTCCTACCAAGGTTTCCATCCAAGCAACATGGAACTTAATGGAGAACTAAAGTGATAAAAAATAAAAAACAACATTTAAAATACTTACCTTATACAGAACCGGTTGATTACAGTCACTGCATGAGCTGTGCTGTAATTAGCCAGCTCCCAATGCTTCCCCCGACGCATCTTCACAGCGCTGGCTGACTGGCAGCCAGCGCCACAGCTCCTCCCACCCTGTTACACCTTGGGTGTTTCAGGGCTTAAACATCATCTCATTCATTGCAGAGGCCAATGAGAACGCTCCCTGCAATGAGCGTGATAATGTATGAGTCCAGGGAAGGAGAAGAAGGAGCTGCACGCTGGCTTCTGTGTCCGTCAGCGCTGTGCAGGAAGCATCAGGAGCCGGCTAATTACAGCACAGCTCATGCTGTAACCATAATCAATCAGCTCAGTATAAGGTAAGTATTTTAACTGTTGTTTTTTATTTTTTCCACTTTAGGTCTACTTTAATGGGAAAGGCAAACAGTCTGTAAACTTATTACCCTGAGCAACAGCACACAAAAATCTACCCAAAAAGCACTCTTCTCGGGACACAAGAGTGAGCACTCTGCACCCCTTTCCCATCACCCCCCCACACACTAAAAAAAGCAAAAGGTACAAATATAAGTTAGATTATATCCAGACAATATTCATAACTCCACACAAAGCAGTGTAAAGCAATGCACAGGCTCTCCCTGCTCAGAGATGCAGTATAAAGATATCTTGGCATAGACATAGATCCTGTTATGGGTAACAAGCTTTCACGATTTAGATATATCTATTGCAATGAGAGTCAAGAACCAGCAGGACTTGCTACTTTAAATAAAACAAAGCTAAATTAAGTTAGTAAATGAGATTAGCATTAATAACAAACTGAATCAGATTTCTTGCATACATTATTCCTGCTCCATAGGAAGAGTGGAATAGAGGCTATCTCTATAACAGAAAGCTATAGTGCAGGCTCCAGAGCTAGAAACAAACCTATACAACAGTACAGCTTGCCTAGTTCATTAGAGAATAAACAAACAACACAGCGGTTTATGGACATTAAGAAACCAAACACAGTTATTGTCCCAGAATGCACAGTAAAATTCTCATTATGTTATTCACTAATTGCAAAGTCCACGTTAACCCAAATGACTAGGCACACTATCAGCTACAAGCAGAATCCCCTTTATATGGTGTAATTAAACCCAATTCCAAGAGCCTATCCAACAATGGGTGTTACAGTGATGCCCAATAAATTACACAGTGTACCATGCCCAGTATTGAATGGAAAGATGTACTGTATGGCCTTACCCTGTGGGTCCAGTGCCCAGCAATGGATAATAAGATGTATTTACCCTATGGATGCAGTGCCCAGCGATGGATAATATCTGCTTACCCTGTGGGTGCAGTGCCCAGCAATGTATAATAATATCTGCTTACCCTGTGGGTGCAGTGCCCAGCAATACATAACAACATGTACTTACCCGGTGGGTGCAGTACCCAGCAATGAATAATAAAATGTACTTACCCTAGGGCAACAGTGCAGTTACTCCTCTTTGAAGAAGGAGAATTGTCCCTCGTTCTATGCAAGCATCTCTCAAGCAGCTGGGGAGGAAGCAAGAGGGGAAGGGATTATGAAGGATTCTGGGATATATGTGCTATACCTGCCAGTGCACCAGTGAGAGTTCATGGCATGCAGCTGGTCACACTGCAGGAGAGGTT
>WMED01019500.1:0-12411 GCA_019650415.1 Pipa parva | reverse complement strand
GGGGGGGGGGGGGGAATGTTATTCATCAAAGTCCGGATTCGCATTGCATAATGTCTCCATGTCTTTTCAGGTCAATACGATTAGGAAGTCGCAAATTAACTTCTCCTTATTCATGAAGCAGCGAAGAGCAACAGACGCCTACGTATGCTTTGTGCGTCATATTCAGTCACACAATAGTAGGATGAGAAGTCATGCAGAGTGAGGAGAATTCCTCTAGTGAAGGGCAGTGACATCAGTCTCATAATATGCAACTAACTGTATATAAGTGAAAAATACTTATTTTTGTATGTCATATATATATATATGCCTAGCTCATGCTTAATAGTAGACTAATTTAAATGCAGTCACAATTGTTACTTTTGAATGAATAGTCGCCTTATGCAACACTGGATCCCTGCCATCAGGCCCCTCAATTCACCACTCTTTGATGGCGAAGGCAAACAGGTGAATTTGGAGCAGTAAGCCCTACAGAATCAGCCCCTTCAACAGACTCCATCGCATGCTGAATAGCCAAATTACCTGTGCACGTGCACGCAAATTGAAGCAAAGGGCTCTGTAAGTCTGTGACTGGAGCATCAGAATTGCTCGTGAATTTGTCACATTGCAGAGATTGTTCAATAAGCGGAGTTGGAGAAGACACGAATGGACGTGAATACGGGCATATACACGGCTTTTTCGACTTCGATGAATAACCCCCCGGGTCTTTCCGAGTTTACTGAGAGAAATCTCACATTGTTCTCGCGAGATTTCTTGAGATCAGGTTTTTTTATCTCAATTTTTTGAATTTTTTTTTGATGGAAAGGTTGTCATTTTTTACATTAGTAGCATAGCTACCTTTCTATTGAAAATTTTAAAAATCGAGATGTAAAAACTTGACCTCGAAATCTCACGAGAACATTGCGAGATTTCTTTCAGTAAACTCTGAAAGACCCAGAGCGGTCTTTCCAAGTTGAATAACTTTCGTACTTTACAATCCATTTTCTAATGCTAACACTATGCGATTCATTTCCTCCACTTTCCTAGCCAGTAAGTGACATTCCACAGATGAGGTCAGCAAAATCATGGAGACTACTGAAATCATGGATAAATACAGAACTGGCATTTGCACTTTCCTTATTGATAGGATAATTTACATAATTTAAACTACAAGTTCATGTTAGGAACTTTTTTTACTGTAGGCTTCCATCTATGGTTTCTATGACATATTAGGTGAGATCAAACCATATATTTTTGAGTAGATGAGTACAATGACATATTCTATCTTCATATGATTGATACAGTTAAAGGGGGTTATGGGCTAATGTAAGAATTTGATTGTAGAATTCTCAGACAGAGGTTTCCCATAGCAAACCTGCAACCGCGACAATTTTATTCCCACAGTAAAGTCACGACTGCGACAATATTCCCATAATGAAGTCTTGATTGTGACAGTAGCAGGCTATTGGGAGTGTCTTTAGCTGGCGAATTCACACCTTTATGCAACAATTTGGACTTTAGCCAATAGCCTCCTTAAACATTTAAATTGCTTTGAAGTTCATCTTAGAATTAGTCTCTGATTGATTTCCAAGTCCCAAATCCTCATGCTTGTAAGTTCTGAACTAATTCTAATATATTTGCTCATTCCTTATTTCCAGGGGGGTACAAACCAGTGTGAAGATAGACAACAAAGCACAAATTAACCTTAAGCAAAATGACAATGGACCAGAAATAATATTTGCATTTGACAGAAAACTCAATTATTTGTATTGATTCAGCAAAGTGATCTGAGTAATTTTGCTAATTTTGCTGCTATTGCAGTCTATCACCTTTAGAACTAAGGCCCTAATTCACCATAGTGCGAAGTGAGCCGCGAAGCGTTCGGAATCCCTTTAATGCGCATGCTGATGTCCGCGTGCAGGACATCAGCATGCGCATAATGCCATGTGCGAAGTGAGCCGAACGCTTCGCGGCTCACTTCGCACTATGGTGAATAAGGGCCTCAGTTTTTTATGACATAGACTCAGCAAGTGAGTTTATTTTGCATTAACAGCAAGTTCCACCCTATTGTATTCTACTTTCAGTATATAACCTTGCAGATGACAATGCAGCTGTGTAGACTGTGCTATTTCATTCAGATTCTATTTTGTTTAGAATTTAAAACTTTTAATATAATTTGAAACAATATATTTCCAAAATGCAATCAACATTTTGTCCCCGTCTCATATATATATTTCCTAATAATGCATTTCTCTCTTTATGCATGTGTATCAGGCAACCTGGCTATTGTGTTTTTTCATGCATTTAGGTAAACAACATTTCTGTAATGGCTGTAAGTTATAAAGATTTTAAAAGTTTTTCATTACATATGATTTCCACATAGATTTGGAGCTAGATAGGGATTAGTATAATAAAACCACTATGGTGAGACACAGTGAAACACTTCCTAGACTTGATTACACAACAATGACACAGGCTGTAGAGTGAATCTGTGGACTGTAGAACAGAGAACAAATCCTTGATTTACCAATCAGAACAGGAAATCCTACCCCTAAGAACCAATCAAGAAGCTGAGGAACAGATATCACTGAAAGGTGTCTTAGATATCATAAGTGGGGGTTCCCAGTTTGTGAATGATTTCATTAAGAGATCCAGCATGCCTTATTCTTCCTTCTTCAGGAGACAATACTCATGAGTTTGTTGGGCTCTGTATATTTCTATGGGACACTTTCAACAACTAAGCATTTTTCCCTGGGTTGGGTATCCTGTAGTCTACATTTGTCAGTGCTGAGGTTATCCTGCCTTCTGTGTTTGTCGCTGGAAAAATAGATTTAGCTCTACATTTGTTTCAGGGTATTGGGAAAAATAAATACTGCGTTTAGATTGTATTATTCATTTCCACTCATACTTCCTTTTGAAATGTTGGGAGTGCATTCTATATTCTTGAACATCATTTGGTCACATAAATAGTGGATATACACTCGCATTCTATCTTATGTATTAGGACATTAGTAAATAAGAATCCAAGACTGTGGTTGAGGTGTCAGAACATCCATCAGCTTGACCATGTTGTAGTGGATGTTAAATGAATGATTTTCATTTTATTTTTATTTTTTTCTTATGGTTTTTTTGTGAAATTTAATATTTTTCTGCTGGGCATCTTTCCCCAAACAATTTATTCTTTTATGGATCTAAAGCAATCTTGCTGTCATATTTTTGTGAGAATGAAATAAGACTGACTTGGGTTTCATGAGCGTAAAACTGTTAGGCTGAAGATATGGAATGCTCTGATATGACAAGAACTATAAGACAAAAGTCATAAAAACTCTTTCTGAAAACCATTTTAAACATTTGCGAATGCAGACGGAGACATTTACTGAAATAAATACTTGATAGATTTTTGCATCTACTGACGGTACCCTTTTAAATTGCCAATGATCACCAAGTGAGTTGAAAGCTGATAAGTGTTTAGTTAAAGAGAGTCCAAAATTGAACAGTGGTCTCATAATGATAATAGAGCTGTTGTGTTGATGTAAATAAATATAATATAATTAAATATAATGACAACAGTTCTGGGCTTCAGCACTACATTAATTATATTGACATGGATAAATCGTTAGGTCAGTGTACGGCCCTGCCCATTTCTGGACTCTCTTTAACAGTGAAGAGCCGAGCCAGAATGATGCAATGCATCACTAATTCTTCCATGCTCCACTATGTGGCTTCAGATCTGGAAGCACTTGGCCCAAGTATTTGAATTGTCCTGGACTGTAGCTGTGACCAGATAAGAGGAACCGGCTGTGACGACTTCTCCTTGATTGAAAAAGTCTCGAGTGTTAGTAGTATTGCTTTTCCTTTTTACACATATTTCTGAAAATAACGATTTTCTTTTAATTAAAATGTTACAGTAAATGAACCAACATAAAATATTTGAATTATTTTGTTTTCCAGGCCTTTTTAAATTGTAGCTTCATTTTCAACATCGCCTATTTCTTTACCATTTTTCACAGCAAACAATTACATTTTTTTTTAGCTAGAATTGGAGTAGGGAATAAAAAAAAAAAAAACAAACAAAAAAAAAAAACTAAAGTATAATAATATGTTTTAAAAGTATACCCCTATGGGGGAATTCTCTAACATAACTGTGATCATGCAACAGTTCTGTTATCCATAGCAACCAATCAAGAATTAGCTTGGATAATTTACATTTATAAAAGGATCCAAGCTAAATTCTAATTGGTTGCTATGAGGACCAATGCAATTTAACACCTGTGTTTCTGAAATGCTCCCTAAGTGTTAAAACATAAAGAATTTAACAAGTATAAAACTCCTTTTTGGGAGAGAGCATAACTTAGATGATTGTAATTCCAGAAGATATGCTTTGTATAACTATTATGTAGGTTCAATTTGACATTTTAAGGACATTTTATCTTCACTGTACTATATATTGTTCACAATACCTTTTATATAACAATAAAGTAGCTTGAGCATGTCTCAGTGGGTCTCTGAAGCTAAGGGCAATGAGTATTTTTTCCCCTCCTTATCGCCAATACCCATTTTCACTGAATAGAGATACAAAATAACTAGCCTTTACAGCAAGCCATTAAACTGTCATTAGGGTAACTGTGCACGAACAGGCATCAGATAACAGTCAGTACTAGAGCAGAACAGAGTTTGTGAATCATAGCTGTCTTCACTGTACTTAAATCATATTCACCACTGAACTACTCACGGGTTTCATTAAAGCCAAAACCATTCATCTGGAGAAATGTCTCAAAAAAAACGGGGAGTAAATAAATGGCGTACGTTTTTTCCTATGTCTGCTCATGTTTTATTTATTATAATGCAACTTTAACAAGAGAATGATAGCGAAGAAAGCGAGCTTTCGACAAGACTAGTAACCAAGAAATAAAGTGATAGCGCCTGCTTCAACTGTACGTGGCTTTCCTTTAGCATCTGAGCACAAAACACGTACCCATTTCCAATAAAACGTTTTTAGGTAACATGCAAATAAAAACAGAGGGGCTTATTCGGCGTGTGAATTTGACGGTTAAAGTGGATTCTCTTCACTTCGGGTCGCTATGCTCTGATAGTTGCAAATTCTGTACTCCTTATTCACTAAACCAGCGGTTCTCAACCTGTGGGTCGGGTCGCGAGGCTGTCCCACTGGGGTCGAGAACCGCTCCAGCACCCGGTAGTACCCGCAGGAACCCTTCTTATAAGGGTTCCTGCGGGGTGACGTCGGCTGCAAACGTCACCACGTGCAACGTGGTGATGTCAGCGCCGGGGGTCACCGGCCGAAAAGGATGAGAACTGCTGCACTAAATTGTGGATTCCAATAGCAAAACAATCAGTGTCAGTATCCGTCTCTTGCATAATGCGGTGTAGTCAGATGGTAGAAGTAGGGTTGCCACCTTATCCATTTAAAACCAATACACAAATAAAATGCACATGCTGCACTGCTACATGAAAATGAGTTTAAACACATGCGTTATGACTGCTTAAATCAGTTGCACATTTAGCATTGCACCTCAACTTATTTTAATTCAGCACTGCAGCAGGTACATTTTATATGTGTTTAGTTTTAAAAGGATGAAGTGGCAACCCTAGGTAGGAGCCCTGCCATCAGCGCCCTAATTTGCCACTTTAATTTGGAAAAGTAAAACTGGCGAATGCAACACAATACACTTTGTCAAATTTGCTACTGCAACAGAGTCCAATGCTTGATGAATAGGCATATAATGTGTACATTCTCAAAGTGGTACGAAGAGCTACATAATTCCCATACTGTTGTAAAGGATCATATCACTGAGTTTGACAAGTACAGTTTTTGAGTCAACAATTATGAAATTTGCTATGATGACCCATGGATAAGTAGAGAGTAAAACTTGGTGTTTTTGTTAGCATAACATATTAAAGAATTGTTGGAAAAATGCAAGATAGCAATAAGATTTTATTTGTTTCTGTCAGCTACAGTTTAGTGTGTGTTCTCCTTTAAGGGGCAGTCTCTGACTGCATGTGCTTCTGTGTGCTCCGGTCAGGCCCCAGGCCCTTTGCTGGTGTGAGAGTCTGCAACAATTGGTTGATGCTGTTAACAGGCTTGGCCAACTAACCCGCCCGGTGAGTTTATTCAGCACTCTTGTGTGTGTGCTGTAATTACAATTACTTGCAGATTTGGGTCAGTGCCTCTCCTGCTGTACTGTTTGTGTTTGTGTATCAGCTCCAAGCAGCTCTCTCTAGCCTGCTCTGTTGATTGTTTTTTTTTTTTTGCTTTCAACAATAACCTGACTCGTGCATAAGTCGACTGTACTATTTTAAATGATTTTTTTAACAAAAGTTTCTATACACGAGTATATACGGTATGCAAAGGTCAGGAAGTGACAAATAAAAGTGAATTTGAACCTTTAAATGACTGTGCAGAGTTTCATGAAAAAAAAACCCAAAATCCAATGATTCTGTAAACTGCCTCTTTCTTTTTAAACAGTAATGATTTTTATCAAGATGAGAATTGGGCAAAACAAAACCGTTCACCAGACAGCTTTGTTCTAATTATCATTGTCTGTTTCAAAATCATTTTCACCAAAGGCAGCAAAAATGTATAAAATTGGAATCAACAAAACCAGTATGTTTTCTTTGGTAAATGGAAACCAAGACAACAAATCACTTAATTTCACTTAAAGAGCACTAAATCCCCTGAATTAATATGAATAAAATACATGTTTATGTAGTGTTAATTAATGTTTGTAGCCAAGTTTATGAAGATTACACATAATTTAGAAAATGCCTTTAATGAAGCATTACTATATCACTTCCCAGTTTATCAGTAACTGTGATACAGATTCAGTACGAGAAAATATGCAGTGAAACAATTTTAAATAAACCGTTATTTTTACAAATCAAAAAAAAAAATCTTCAGTGCATCTTCAGCTGATTGGACAGATACAATGTGAGGTCCAATCAGATGTGAGCAATTTGCAAGATCAAAGGTTGCTGAACTAATTGCTGCAAAATGGAATCCATTCTAAGAAAGTTTACTGTAGCAATATATTAATATATTATCGACAAAAAATATTTTCCATTGAAACTAAGAGCATACAATTACCAAAGTTAACTTATTTAAAGGGAAACTATAGTCAAAGTACATCTTTAAATATGCAGTACTATAACTTAGTGAGAAGTGTTTCACCTCAGTAGTTGTTTCATATGAATAATTGTGTTGGCAGCGCTGATAAACTACTGCACCAGGAAATGTGTGTGTGATGTGTACTGGCCAGTTTTCCATGAAAATGTACCCTCCTCTGGACATATTTGTCCTACTTACTACTTAGCACATGTGCACAAGTCAGCTTTCCCTTTGTAATCTCCTGCATTCCATCTTAATTTATGCGGTCAAAAGGTCAGCACACTGCTTAACCAATAGCAGTCAGGCAGCTTTTTCTTCTCGTGCAGAACAGAAAGGAGAGGGGGAGGAAAATGTCAGCTCTATCTAACTATTTTAACTATTTGTGTCAGCAATTGGCTTAGTATAAAGGAGTTTTATATGTATGTGTTCAGTTATATCAGCACTACAGTGCCCCTTTAAATACATATATTTATTAGTAACCTTGATTATAATTGAAGTTTAGTAGCAGATCTTGTACAAACAATCTTCTTGTTACAAGAAAAATGATAAATATCTCCTAAATGGTAAAGAAAACTGAAATCAAATGGTAAAGTAAGAGAAATGATAAAAATTATATAAACATTAAGAAACTTTTTAAAAATAAAAATTGTGTTTCTATTCTGTAGTATTTATTAAGCTTTGCCCTGTCCAGCTCTCTATAGCTGATGTCTGTCTCTTTTTATTCATCTTCCTACATTGTATATTTTCCCTTTCACTCTGGAATATTCTTTTCCATAGAATTTAATACGAAAGTCTAATCTTTACATAGGAATTTGTTAAACAGGTCTATGAAAAGATGAGCTATCAAACAGATGAACTGCAAAGTATTGATATTCTGTTGCGCCTTAACATGAATTTCCACAATATGCGCTACTTCGCAAGTACAAAATGTGTAAGATCCATTTTAAAGGCTTTTTATAGGCTACGGAAAACCCCGGCTCAACACTGAAAGAATTGAAAAACTCGTCTTTTTGGCTTGTTCTTTTAAGAAAGGAAATTCAATTAGATGGGATTTTAGCAGTTTCAATAAAATTGGACTCTCCCTTTTAAAGATAAGAGAACCAGGCAGCAAAGGCATGCTTTATGTAGACGGGATATCCACTTCTGCTAAAAGCATAATCCTAGTTTAGTCCACAATGCACACAACAGAAAATCAATGTGTGGTGGAATCAATTTAAACACATAAAAACTAACTAATGTAGGAGAAGGAAATTGACTTCCAATGGATTAGGCTAACTGAAGTATTAGGACAATATTTTAGATTTTGAATAAAAGTGCAGTTTATTACTTCTTAAGGATGATCCGATTCGAATAATTTCATAAAATCTGTAGAAAATAGCTATGAGGAATACACAGGTGCACCGTGTGAAGTTGAATTAGGTAAAAAGTATTACTCCTAACAGATTTTAAATGATCACCCATGAAAACAATCATCAGAAAGCATTTTAATCCTGCTAAGGAGGGACAGCCATACTGAACTGTGTAAGCATATCCAGTACTTCACAGCACTTTTAAGGAAAAATAACACCAATAAATGAAAATGCCTCAAATGCAATTAGACTTACTATATAATCTACATATATCTGTACTTCCAAAAATGTGACATTGTATCTATCAAGTGTGATATTTATCTGCTTTAAAAATTGGACTTTTGGACACACTTCCTGTATATGTATTATCTAATGCACTATAGAATACATAGGGACTGGGTGGGGTCTGTTTAACAACATGGCTGCTATCAGTAAAGATAAATACAGAAAGAAAGCAATTAGACTCATGACTATAACTTCAAAGACAACATTTTTACAATTGGTTTATTTGAATAATTGCTATCCCAATATCAAATGTAAACTTTTACTAGTCTATTAAAAATAAATATGTTTGCACATGAATTTGTGCAATTCTTAATGAATAACATGAATTAGTTCACAAGTGCTGATAAAGAAAATGTTACATTTATTTTAAAAAAATGTTGCGTGTTTAAAACCCAATGGAATGCTAAGAACTCTAACAAAGCTGCTGTTGTGGTTTGTGTAAATGTGTTCTCTGCATCTACCTCGTGCATATTGCATGATATCAGTTATTCCTTTTATTCCTTCCTTCATCCTGTTTATCTAGTTCTAAATTCAAGTTGGGAGTCAGTTTTATGTGGAATAATCTATATGACATGGACTACTGACTGGACATATGGTCTGACATAAATGGGGGTTTGGCTATCATTTATATAGCGCTACGTATATTACGCAGCACTTTACAGAGATTCATCATTCACTTCAGTCCCTGCCCCGTGGAGCTTACAATCTAGTTTCCTTATTCAGTCACACACACAGAGACACAGATGTATATTTTTGGATTGTGGGAGGAAACCGGAGTGCCTGAGGGAAACCCACGCAAGTGCGGGGAGAACATACACACTCCATGCAGATAAAGTCCAGGGTGGAATAGAACCTAGGACCTCAGTGCTGCAAGGCAGCCACAGCACTGCCCATGACAAATAGAAGCCAAAAATGTAACTGCCATGGCATCAGCTAAGGAAATGTGGAAACAAACCTCCAGGTTTAATCCTTGCCTGTACGAAAATAACATAAAACTGCCAATGCCATTGTCATGGCTTCAGCAATGTTTTACTCATGTCTTTATTTTGCATGTGTATTCATTGTCTGCTGTCCCATAGTAATGTATGGTAATGGCTCCCTCTAGTGGTCTTCCTATTCCCATAGAAAGCAGCCTAATTCTCAGATTTAGCACTTTGCTATAGCTGCTTGTGAGCCACCGTAGTTTTCCCATGCACCCATAGGAAACTAGCCCCCTAAAGAGCCATATTGATTGTGTGTGTTGAAGAGATAAGACTCTATAAGACTGTAAGCTCTACGGAGCAGGGACCTCCAACCTTTTGCGTCAACCTCCACCTAACACTTAGAGGGTGTTATTCACTAAGGTCTGAATTGTTGCGTATAGGTGCGAATTTGCCAGATAGAGACAGTTGCAATAGGCTGCTACTGTCGCAGTCGCGTCTTTATAATGAGAATATTGTTGCAGTCGCGACTTTATTATGGGAAAATTGTAGCGGATTTGCTATGGGAATCCGCTGTTTGCAAATTCGACATTCAAATTCGCACGTTAGTGAATAACCCTCTATTAAAGTGATGTATCCTTGTGATTTTACACTGTATTGTTAAATGCAATTTCCCACATCCGTATTTTATTTTTATTCTGAACTGTACAGCGCTGCGTATGTTTGTGGTGCTTTATAAATAAAATTATACATACCTATCAGGATCTTTCTCCATCCACCTCCATCTGAGCCCAAGGCAGCATTGCTGGTATGTAAATACATTTTTAAACATCATCCAGCATTGCAGGTTCCCATAGTGTTGTGCATTTTTATGTTTAGTACTGTATTTGCCATGTACTGTATATAGTTAGTTAGTATTATCCCACGCTGCACTTTCCCAGTGTTTCCCCCATCCACAGCTAGGATGTTATATACTGCGTACGTAAATATTCTCCTTTATAGTGTATAATATCTCATGTTTGCTCACATATGTATGTATATATATATATATATATATATATATATATATATATATGTGTGTGTGTGTGTGTGTGTGTACTGTTGCACAGTATATTTTTATCATTTAGTTTGTGTCACATTAATAAAGCTTTATTATTTCTCTGCTCCCCAGTTTTACCCCAGCAGAGCAATAAAAACTAAATTGGATCCAGCTCCTGTGTCAGTGAGTTGTTCTGGGAGGAGTGCTCTGGAATTTACTTGTTTGACTTTGCCACTTCAGACTGGTGAATTGGGGGGTTGATGGCAGGGCTCCAGTGTAAGGCGGCTGTTATTATAGCTAGGGGTCTATACAGTATATTGAACTAGGAAGGGTCTCACAGCTGCCTGGGGTCACTACCATTTGCGAGATTCCATGCACTATGCCCAGGGTGAACATATTGGGCTATGGTGCCATCACTAGGGAGTTCTCACAGGGATACAAAGTTTAAACATGTTTCTAGAGGGAAGAAGTCCGGAAGGAATTTTTTTCCCTAAGATGAGGATAATTGCCTGTTGCATAATTGTTTATATTTTGCCTTCCTCTGACTTAACATTACAGAAAAGGCTGAATTGGATGGGCTTGTGTGATATTGTTTGACCTTATCCACTGTTACTATGAAACATTGTTGGTAGAATCTCCTTGTTTTTATCATGCAACAAAGAAAAATGTTCAAAGACACTTTTGACTGCATTTCTCTACATAACTTTAAAAAGGCCCGTAACTGATCCAGGCCAGTCAGCTGCAGAGAGTGTCCTTGGCCCCTTTTATTAAAAGGGTTTTTTCCACTCTGTATCCATAACTTCTTTCTCTTTGCATGTGCCATTCCTCTGGTCGCGAGTTAGAAAGTGAATTTAGTTTATCTATGCAACAGGTGAACCTACTTCTTCTCCAAATGAGCATATTTGTTAAGAGCGGTGCTTGCAGGAGCGCATCGCTCACTCACTTCTGTTCAATGCCAGCATGAGCTGCAGAGTCCCAGCTCTCCCCAGCGCTTCTGGGTGGGATCAGCCAATCCGAAGCCGCTGACGTAACGAATGATATCAGCAGCAGTAAATTCAAAAGGCTGAGCATTGCCTTCAGCAGTGATCGATAATTAACTAATTAACATCACCAGAGGAAGGAAGGATCCTGTTTGTATACCTGTTCTGGAATCCATTTCATGTAACCTGCTTCAAGTTCTGTGATGTTTCTAGTCTGCCTTAAAGGGATCTGCTTCTTGCTGTTCAGCCAAGTATTTTCAGTTTGTGTTTACAGCTTGCACCTTCAGCTTCTGTCAAGTTCAGCACCAGACTATTTGCAGAATCTGACCTTATCCTTGTTTCTGAGCTGTGTCTGTGCAGTGTCTACCCTGTTTCTGAACGGCTTCTAATAGGTGCTGCGTGTTACAGTTCAACGTGTGCCCAGGATTGCTATAAGTGACTGTTCTGTTATGCTGCACTTCTATGCTCTCTACATTATAGTTCTGCTGTTCCAAGTATCCGTCTGAGTTCCATGTGAGTCTATGCAGCTGCCATCAGTGGAGGGTTACTCTGGGGGCCGCGACCTGCCAAGTGCCTGCCACAAAGACCATACTTGTCTCTCCTTAGACTGTGCGCCTCGGTGTTAACCGGTGCCAACTTCCACTGTGGTATTGAGGATCCACTATCATTTCTTATGCACCTGTACAGAGCCGGCTCTGGCTCTATTGGCGCCCTAGGCGCCATCCTCCAACGGCGCCCC
>WMED01019499.1:462-12411 GCA_019650415.1 Pipa parva | reverse complement strand
TAATCAAGATCAATCATTACATCGCTCTAAGGGGGGAATTCACGATTGCGCGAAGTGAGCCGAAGGCTTCGGAGCTCACTTCGCACAATCATGAATTACCTCCTAAGTGCCAGGTCATGATTGAAACAAGAGGATGGAGGGCCTGCTCCATAGAATCTACAATATAAATAGGAGAAAGACTTACATAAACATATAGGAGGGTAACAAGTGCCGTAGGATAAAGTGACAGTTTATTTGGCTATAGGAGACAATTAAATAAGAAATTAAATATAGATTTTGAATATATAATTGCATAAATATTAATATAGACATGAAAACCAGTGCTAGTGCTCCAAGTGGTAAGATTTTAATTTAGATTTGAAAAATATTGATGGATTGCTATTGGTGGAGGTATAGGGGTATAGAATTCCAAAGAGAAGGGGCAGTAAGAGAGAATTGTTTAAGACGAGAACGGGCAGTCTTGGTGAGGGGTTCCTGAAGAAGGTTGCCTTGTGAAGAATGGAGTTGACGGCTATGTGCATACAAGCAAACAAGGGAAGATATGTAGAGTGGGGAAGCAGAGTTGAAGCGATTCAAATGTCAAAAGTAGGACATGGTAAATAATATGTTTATTAACTGGGAGCCAAGGAGCAGACATGAGTTGGATGGGAGACTTCAGGGAAGAGAGGGAAATTATTCTAGCAGCAGAATTTTGAAAAGACTGGAGTGGGAAAAAATAGGAAACTGGGAGGCCAATTAGAAGGGCATTGCAATAGTCCAAGACAAGGGAATGCATGAGGATGTTAGCAGTGGCTGGAGAGAGATACGGACATTTCTTAGCAATGTTACAAAAGAAAAAGCAACAGTTTTTAGCAGTGGTAGCAATGTGCTTGGAGAAGAAAAGAGCAGAGTCAAAAGTCACCCCAAGAAGACATGCAGAAGTCAACTGAATTGGAAAAGGAGGGAGCAGGACCAGTTTTAGGTGGGAAAGTAATCAGTTCAGTTTTATCAAGATTTAGTTTGAGACTGTGCCAGGCCATCCAAGAGGAGAAAGCCAGGAGACAGTTAGAGATTTTAGTATTGACTTCAGGTTTTAGCGCAGGGGCAGATAAGTAAAGTTGGGTGTCATCTGCCAACAGGTGATATTTAAGACGAAATGAGCTGATGACATCACCCAGGGAGAGCGTACAGGGAGAACAGGAGAGGACCTAGGACAGAGCCTTGAAGAAAGGAGGAGTCATTAGCACAGGAGACAAAGGGGCAATCAAAAAGGTAAGAAGTCAACCAAGATGCAGCTTGATTACGGACACCAAGCGCATGGAGAATCTGAGCAAGAAGGAAGTGATCATCAACAGTACCAAATGCAGAGGATAGGTCCAGAAGGATAAGAATAGAAAAGTGACCCTTGTAATTGGCAATCAGGAGATCATTTGCAAGTTTGTACAGAGCAGGCTCTGTAGAGCGCCCCAGTCGAAAACCAGATTGCAAAGGGTGCAAGAGATGATGGGCATGCAAATAGTTAGTAAGTCGGGTGCATAACAGATGTTCCAGAAGTTTAGAAGTTAAAGGCAAGGGAGAGATAGGACTATAGTTAGAGAGGCATTGAGCATCCAGCGTAGCTTTCTTGAGGATAATTTTGACACAGGCCTGTTTGAATAAGGAAGGAAATATGCCACAGGACAGGGAAGTGTTGAACAGGTTCATTAGGGCCAGCACAAGGGCAAAGGAGTAGTGCTTAAGTAGAAAAGAAGGCATGGGATCAAGCAAGCAGGTTGTGACAGGAGAGGAAGAGAGTAGTTGAGAAACTTCAGACTGGGTAGCAGGAGGAAAGGAATTTAGAAACTCAGTGGGAGATTTGCTTTTGAAGAACATTGCAAAGTCTTGGGGGGAAGTGAGGAGGGGTTAGTGTAAGGGTGTTAAAAGTAGCAAATAGGAGATGGGGTTTGATTTGTTTTGATTTATGAAGGGCTGTAATAGGTTTGTTTGGCTAGGGAGATAGGAGTTAAGACAGGAAAGCAGAAACTTGTAATGCAGAAAATCTACAAGTGAATAAGATTTTCTCCACAGACGTGTGCAGGATCTGATAAATCTGGTTTCTGCATTCAGCCAGGGATGAGGATTGAGTAGGCTGAGGCCGCAGGGGGCAAACAAATCTGTAACAGTAGATAGGATAGAGTTATAGGAAGTAGCAATAGCATCAGGATTAGAAGAGGGGACAAATGAGGAGAGGCTTGAGGAGAGAGCAGAGGAGAGAGCCTAAGGGTCGACAGCATATGTGTTGTGACTAAAGGATTTAGGGGTTAGTGGAGGTGGCAGAGAAGAGTGCGAGATGTAAAAGTTTACAAAGTGATGGTCAGAAAGAGGGAAGGGACAAATATTAAGAGCTGAGAGAGAGGTATTTTTAGTAAAAACCAAATCTAGATAATGACCATCCTTGAGGGTTAGATGGAGAAGACATGAGGGCCAAAACAGAGAGGAGTCATCAATATGGCAGTTGAAGTCCCCCATAATTAGTGCAGAACTATCATTAGATAGAAAAAAGGAGAGCCAGGACTCAAAGTCTGAGAGAAAAGCGGTAGGTGAGGAAACAGAGGGTGGTATGTACACAACAGTAACACATAGCAGCAGGGGAAAGAAAAGTTGAACAGCTTGTATCTCAAAGGAAGAAAAGGATAAGCAGGGAGGGATGATGATGAGTTTGAAGTGACAGTGGGAGGTAAGGAGAAGTCCAACTCCACCACTGCGTCCCACGGAGTGCGCAGTGTGGGAGAAGGAGAGCTCTCCATGAGCCAATGAAGTCTCGCTAACAGCATCATGAGGGGAGAGCCAAGTTTCTGTTAGCGCTAGGAGGTGAAGTGAGGTGGAGCAGAACAGATCATGAATTAAAGTAGCTTTATTAGTCAAGGAGCATGTATTTAGGAGCGAGCAGGAGAAGGGAATCGATTAAGTAGGAAGAGCAGAAATGGGAAAAAGGTTATGTGGGAAAGATGCACGGGAAGGAAAGAGGGAAGCAGAGAGGTGAGGGCGGATAGAAACAGGAATGGAAATGGGGCCAGGATTGGGGGAAATATCCCCTGCAGCAAGGAGGAGCAGATTAAAGAGGGAAAGTATGTGGGAAGAGATAAAGTATTTTAGAATTAAATCAATTTCAAGATATAAACCCTCAAACCAAAAACAACTGGTTGCCTTCCCAATCGTCTCTGTTAAGTGCTGTGTATATGAATAGGTGCCAGCTGAAAAAGCACAGAGTAGGTTTGAAGATGTATATCTAGCTTATCTGTTGGTCATGGAATAACACCCTGTGGCAACATAAAATACTAAGGAAATTAAATATAGAACATAAATAAGATTAGGTCTTATCTGCATTGCAGATGGGGGGATGGAAATTGTTACCAGAGGAAAGAAGACAATTAAAATTTATTTATGAAAGTCCAAACAGTCACATAAAATTCTGAAGTCTTCATAGTATTTAGCAAACTCTGTGATCACTTTGCATGTTTGTACAAATTCACCTTATTATCAAGCATCAAAGTCTATCAAAATATCAAATTCGGCATAATGGGTTATAGACTAAAGTGAGAATTCAACTGTCAACGTGAATTCTCACCACTTCAGGTGGATACGCCCTGATTCTCTACTCCTTATTGACTAAACAGCGGATTCCCATAGCAAATCCTTGACCAAGTCAGAATTCCCATAGTAAAGTCGCAACACTAGCAGTCTATTGAGTAGTGTGCAACTGTCATTAGCTGGTAAATTCACCACATCTCAGAGTTTGCTGAATACCCGAATATGGGAAAGCGGCAAATTCACACCTTTACGAAACCATTTGGACTTTATTCAATAACCCCCAAAAGTGTAGTGGAAAACAACTTGTATGTGTTTTAGCAGCTGTAAAAATCCAATTGCTGCAAATCGTACAGTGTAGCCTTAGCCTTTACAATGTATGTAACATATGTGTTAATATTCTGATCTTAATGTTGAATTGCTAAATATTATGATTATCCTTAAAAATATGATAAAAAAATTAAATCATTAGTTACAATGGAAACATCATCAAATATACTGCATATGCTGAATCAGTGATTTATCTAACGTTGTTTTGTCAGCTAAGGTGATAAGGAAAAGTAGAGAATTATTCAGACTTATAGAGCTGATAAATGTAAAAGTACCAGTGATCTAATATATAAAAAAAAAACTTTCACAGTATTTCAAAAATATGTACAGTGTTTAAAATTCCCACTAATGTCTATACCCCTATGTAACTTTTCAATATGGATGTAGTGTATAATCCAGTCTGGAGATTCCGGTTTCCCCACGACAAACCAAAAACATACTATATAGGTTCATGGAAGCCTGGTTAAATAGTTTGTGTGTGTGACTGAATAGGGAAACTACCGTAGACTCCACACGGCAGTGCCTGAAGTGAATGATTGATCTCTGTAAAGTGCTGTGTAAGCTGTCAGTGCTATAAAATGAGAATGCAATAAACAATAATATATATACATGTACATATATATATATATATATATATATATATATATATATAGTAGGGATTTCACTCAATTGCTGCCGTAGTTTTTCCAATAAACGAATTTTCAACCAGTTTCTCTCTTAAGAAATAATGTTTATTTACAGAAAATCCAAAATTGAAACAGAAATTCAGCCTCACTTGGCAAAAATAACGTAAGACGAATAACATCAGTTTTCCAGTCTTTTCTCACAAAACATGAACCTCTTAGTCCACAAATCTCACTCCAGAGAGTCCCGGTGGTCTTTTCACTAACCACACCTCAGCACAGCTAAACACACATTGAGAGAGAGACTCCCCTTCCCAGCTAACTTGTGCTTCTTTTAAAGCTTGCACAGGTGCTCTAATTTAGACAAAACCTGAGATGGAGTGTAGGAGTGGCCTTCCCACCCAAAACACTTCAGTCACTCCTAAACCCTGGGCCCAAATTCCAGTTTAAGAAAACTACTGACAGTTTAACCCTGTCAGTCTCTAGTATTCCCAGGGATTTTATGCCAGAGTTGACAGGAGTAAACGGCACATACACTCCCTCTCTTACTTTTCCATAGACCTGTTCACAATATATATACTGCATATAATGAATTAAAGATTTGACTGCGACACTCATCATTTCTCTCTGTCCATCATTTATAATAGGTTCATGGGTGTTTTATTTTGTTCTAGCTTTTATTTTCTGTAGGTCTAATATCTTTGTCTGCTTTCTGTCCTGAATTCTGCTTTGTTTAATATCAGTAAAATTTTTCCTGTTACCTAGCCCTAAATACTGACTCAAAATGTATCTGCTCCTCTATGGCCACTGGCTTTGTTACACCACACTGCTATATCTTGACCATTATTGTTCCTTCATATCATACTTCTGCAGCTTGCGGCATGAACCAATACATAAAGTCCTAGCCAGAGTTGTCCATTATTGCCCTGAGGAATATACAAGTAATGTAATAGGGCTAAACTTGTTGATAAAGGAGGATTACCAAAAAGGACTTGCTTGGAAGTGTTGTCATGCAGCAGTAAAGTCAATTTTGAATTAAGAGTGCTGTTTAGCTCTTTTAAAATAGAAAACATCCCTAATCATGACAAAACCTATAGTGATAGCTGTTTCCATTTACTATATTAGTAGTGCACAATTAGCAAAGTAGAATATATCAAAGGATGCTTTCACATTATTTTAAAAATAAATAATACTGTAATAACTTGGTTCATAAAGTTTCTGCATGTATCTGTTTCCCTGTGGGCTAAAGGCAATGAATCGTATATGGATCCGTGATGTCAAGCTCCCAATCATCCAGCTGTTCTAGATCGTGGCTCCCAGCTGGAAACTGTGCATTGCAACAGCTGGAAGGCCACAAGGTTAACAGCTCTGATATAAATGCAGGATTAAGGGACAAAGAAATACTACAGAACAAGTAGAGATAAATGTACATATCAGGAGCACACAGTGGGCCTTGGTATTGAATAAAGGCTGAAAAATCATGTATAGCTCTGAATTAGCATTTGACCAACACTTTCCTAGGTTCACTTATTGAGCAAACTCTGTGATGTGGTGAATACGTGTTTAATTGGGGTGACTACAATAGTCGCAATCTTACAAAGCAGTTGGCATCACTTTACGTGCATGTGAAAAGGTACTTTGACTATAGAGCAAGCAAAAGTGTATGTCAAAGAAGTGAATTTGAATAGGTGTACTGCTCTAAATTAACCCATTTCACTTTGTCATATCAGAGTGGCGAATTGGGAGATTGATGGCAGGGCTCCATTGTGGCATAAGGTGACTATTCATACAAAAGTGACAATGGCGACATCGACTAAATGACAACATGAACTAGGAGTAAAGTGATACAGAAATAGATGTACTATTCACTTATATTCAGTTAGTGAGATATGGTGAGAATGACATCACTGCACTTCACTGGGGGAATTCACATCAGTTAGCATGACTTCACATCCTATTTCTATTCGACTGACTATGCACACAACGCATCTGACAGTGACCACCGTTGTCCACTTTTTTGACAATTCTATCCACAGCTTCATGACTAAGGAGAAGTTAATTTGTGACTATTTTGGTGATGCGACTCAAATTGTGGTGAGGTGAATTTGACAGGTGAATTCATTGTTTAGTCAATAAGGCCCAATGAATTGATTTGCCAAAATTCAGTGCCATTACTTACTGCTTTTTCCAAGTTCCTACTATACTAAAAATATAATTCTTTAACTAATGAAGTACTGGTAGTACAAGACTTTTTTGTTCTGACTTTATTATATGTATCATCATGCACCATCAAGGTGCTATGCCAGAGGACTAAAACTCAGCCAGATAATAGGGCACACATAGAAATGAATATTACCATGAATAAGCGCTTTATGCGTGAAACGCGTAGGTGCTGTCCTTGCTTTTAATTATGTTTTATTTTTAATGGATATTCAATAAACTTTTTTGATTTTACGTTTTTGGAGTGCCGGAGAAATTTTTCTATTCACACATAGAAATAACTTTGAAGTTAATGTGCTACATTCTTTTCAAATGAAATATGCTCTGCCCCCTACTAATTTTTTCTTGTGCTGCCACCAGAGCTGAATATTAAATACTTACACACAGCACTTGTGCATATGCAAGTACAAGCACTGTGCGCAGGTAAGGAAGCCTGGCATGCACCTTCAGCCTGCTCTCAGCTGTCCTCAGGAGGTCTCTGGAGCTATAGTGCATCACAGGCTGCACATAACAGCCTTAGAGGCTGTGTGCTCTCCCTGGGCCATTTGTTTGAGACCCCTGCCTTATGCTAATACCTGCTTTGACAATTCCTCTTTAGCTATAAAAAAAATGACTTCATATAATCAACTGTTAACCTGACAGTTGAAAAGAAACTGAGTTAACTATTTACTTGAGTAGTTTAAGTTATGGATTCATATTAATACAACATTGGCTAGTGTAAATTGAGTTTCTTATTATCAAGCACCTGTGCATTTAATCACATGACACTAACTTTGTCAACAGATGTCATTTGACCTTTTCAGAGAAGAGCAAGTGCATGATTTGTGCACTTTTCTAAGCTGTGACCCCCCCAGTCTGTTAATAAATTAGACTGTGCAATTTATGACATATTCTAAACGTACAGCACTGTGTAGCCTTGTGGAGCTTTATAAATAAAAATATACATACATAAATGTACAATATGACCTCAGGGAAATGGGTGGAGTCTTTTTACTAAGATCATAGGCATATTAACAGACAAGTGTTTGCAATAGATGTTTAATGCCAATAACAGAAAACAAAAAAAACTTGTAACTCTTTTGTCTCCCAGTACCTACAATTCCCAGTATCTTCAGTCCTAAATTGCAATTTTTTTCTATTTATATTATTTAAAGGGACTGTAACACCAAAAAATAAAAATTCTTCTTTGGATTGGCATGGCAGTTTTTCAAATATAGCACTTGTAAAAATGTTATCTTTGAAATTCAATTCATGAATTTTATTGCTTTCTGTCTGTTCTTAGCTTTACTGATAGTAGCCATGTTGTTAAACAGACCTCTCCCAGAAGAAATGATGGATCCCCCACAACATGATTTTATAACCCTTAACCCCACTAAATCTGGCTTGGCTTCCCATAGCAGTACCCCATGTACCACCCTGTTGGTGGTCCTGTCTCCCAGTCCCATTGTTTTCTATGGTGCTTTAGACAATACATATTCAGAAAGTGTGTTTGAAAGCCAAATATTTTAAGCTAAATAGCTACATATCTTACTTTATGAAGGCACTATTTAGAATTCTTGAAAGCCTAGAATGAATATAGAGTAAATACAAATGCATTTGAAGCATTTCCAATTGTTGGTGTTTCTGTTCTTTTAAAGAGCACCAGGCTATCTTTCCTATAAAAGGAATAAATAGGTGAAAGGAATTCTTTGTAAAAGACTGTATTCTTTGTAAAAGTTTAATTTTCATATAGCACAGAGAGCAATGATAAATGGATGTATCAGTCCCTAGGGAGGATGCAGACACCAGACCTTATAATCAGCTGATAAACCTGCTTTATGATGAATGGTACCAGTGTGGATTTTACTCCATTTATTTTTAGCCAACATAGTTCAAACACTCTTCCAGAGAACCAATGACTTCTCTGTTCCACTGCTGGTGACCACTTCCTGTTTAGTGTTTAACATTAAAACATCATCTTACTAAACAATAAGTAATTGCCAGCAGTAATAAAGGGTAGTCAATGGGGCTCTAAGGCAAGCTGTTTATGGGTGTCCTTACGTAGTTGGCGCAGGAGAAAAAAATTGGGCTTGTTGTGTCAGTGCCATTACTGTACAATTCATAAACAATTACTGCTATCCTAAGCTTTTTACAATGAAATAATTTACTATGAGCATGTAGTGTTTACCTAATGTTTCTCATATAATAAGAAACCTGAACTCCATATTTTTGCCAAGAAAAACTTTATTTAATCAGCAGCCAACATGTAATTTCCATTGCCTTTTCTCAAGCAATTTGGTCATGTTTAAGGCATGCACACAGTAAGTGAGTTCTACAAGTTTTTTTGTGTTGTTTTCACACATGTCACAATAACATGTGTGCAACAGATGAAGTCACTTACAAAATAAGTTGATTTGTGAAGTGCAAACATTTAAATAGAATTTGTTCATGGTGGATTTGAAACTCTATATTTCTGCCAAGAGCAGTAGAATTGATGCAATATTTCAATCCATCTGTTGTGTTAATATTCAAATTGAGGCCACCATTTATAACAATAATAAATAGACCATTATCTTTTTTTCATTCAATTTTTATACTTTATTTTACCAATTATTATTTTTCTTAAGTGAATTTTATAAGGGAAATAGAAATAAAAAATAACAGTAAAAAAAAAAAATATTAATGTTTCCAAGGATCAAACCTGGCAAAGTCAACAAAAATTGACAATTTCTGATGCAGAATGGATGAAAACAGCAAAACAGCTACATTTTTATTAGCAGACTTTGACAAATGTGCCCCAGAATACCACTTAAAATAATGTAATTTTACACAGAAGACCGAGAAACTGTCTTTCTTCCATGTTCATTAATACATCTGTAGTTGCTGCTTTCAGACATTCTTTGTATCAATGCCAAATGCTGACATTTATTAGAGGCAGTTTCTTTTCCACATTTCTTTCTTTTCTAAGCTGAAATAGTAGTTGATTTAGACTTATTAATGCAGCATGGAGTGCCCCCTTTGTCTATAGAAGTACAGCTACATATGTATATACAGTATATACACAGTACTATACACAGTACTATGGAAATGTTTTAAGTAGGTGTGGAAAAATTCTACAAAATAAGAATGCTTGAAAAATAGATTTGTTAATAGTTTATCTTTATCACTGAACAAAATACAAATTGAATGAACAAAAGAGAACTCTAAATGAAATAAAAATTTGGTGTGAAAACCCTTTGGCCTCAAAACATCAACATTTGTTCTAGGTACACTTGCACACACCTTGGAGAACTAACCACAGATCTGCTGTGGATGTGGGCTTGCTCAAATCCTTCTGTCTCTTCAGTCTCTTCATGTAATCCCAGACAAACCCAATGATGTTGAGATCAGGGCTCTATTGGGGCCATTTCATCACTTTCAGGAATGGCATTGGCTGTATGTTTTGAGGTCATTGTCCAGCTAAAGATTGAATTTGGAGCCAGTCATGCACCTCCCTGAAGGTATTGCATAATAGATAAATATTTACCTGTATCTCTCAGCATTGAGCACATCAGAAAACTTGACCAGATACGCAAGTCCATTTGCTGAAATGCTGACCCAAACTTGCAAGGAACCTCCACCATGATCTCCTGTGTTCATCCCTGTGCTTGTATACAAAGTGACAATGTTTGTATACAAAGTGACAATGTTTGTATACAAAGTGACAATGTTTGGGTTGACAGGGAGGTAGATGCCTTTCTTTGTCAGGTTTTGGATATCTGTTACAAGAATTAGTACAACTGGTATACCTAAAATAAGTTGTGCACTCTTATATTTTTCTGTTCTATCTGATGGCGATACAGGACATTTTCTGATTTCAAAGGGAATTAATCATGATATATCTTTCACCTGTTGTACAAGTTTGCCTGGCCAATTATTGCTTCTATGGACCTCATCCTTTCTGGGGTTTTTTGTGTTTCTTTAAAAAGAGCCTGAAAAGCACTTTTTGAAATCCCAGTCTGCTTTGAAATCTTTGCCAGACATGTAGTCAAAAGCCTCAGTAATAACATGTTAAATAGCACACAACACAGAACATCCTACTGTTTTCATGGAAATGTAACTTCCCAGACACCATGACATAACTGTGCAGCAGTGAACCATTTTTTACATGTTCATATATTATTTGGTTAGTAGACAAGCAATTTCAATCTACTGTACAACACCTGCAAAATAATAACACCCTGAAAATTACAGGAATCATCTGTTGAATGGTGACAGGGGCGCATATATGTAAGATATACAACAGCATGCAGTGATTTCTAAAATGGTCAATGCAGTCAATTATGTTTGGCCAGTGTGCATTGCAGTGGGTGACCTGCTGTTTAGTGTAGGTGATGGGTAATTGTGAACTGATCCTTGGTCCCAACTTAATATTGTACTTGAAATCAAAAAGAAAAAAAAAAAGAAACCTTGTAAAAAGAAGGCATGCTGAATCAATAGTGGAAAAGTGATAAGCTTTAATCCAAAAAAAAAGTGTCACACAACAATAAACATTCAAACATTCAAACAGTCAAATTAGTTAATGTAATAAATAATATAACAGTGGTGGTAACATGACAGAACCCTGTCACTTTAAGAATCAAAGAGGGCTTACAAACCGATGTGTAGCAAGGGAGTCAGGCAATGGACACGTTTTGCTCCACATTAGGAGCTTCTTCCAGGGCTGGATTCTTTACTAGGATTCTTTATTTCTTTTTGATTTCATGCATTTATTTATCCTTAGCACCTGTCAGTTTTTTCCTATTAGGCTTTACATATATGTGTGCACACTATTATCTTGTATGCATATAGAAACTTAATATTGTACTGTCCCTGGCCTGCCCACTGTACATACTGTATTGTATATATTACAATATCTAATATATATATATATATATATATATATATATATATATATATATACCAAAATACTGTATGTAAATGCTTACAGTGAAGCTGTCTGTTGCTGTTCTGAAATCAGCCTGCATCCCTTCAATATTATTACCCAGCCAGCTGGCTGCCTTATTTTATTTCACTATTTCTAATTTCTAGTTTTCAGCACTTTTACTGATTTACTTTAATATACTGATGATCTTTTCAGCAATAGCTCTCTGACTGCTGTTTCCTGAACTAAAGAAAATCTGTGACTTTTATGCATTGCAGGGCCCTTTAACATACACAAACACACACATACTGTATATATACAGTATATGTATATATATATATATATATA
>WMED01019498.1:0-12412 GCA_019650415.1 Pipa parva | reverse complement strand
ACTAAACCTTTAAGAAGCTAGCTACCAATGTGATTGTGTTTGTGCGTATTGAATACAGACGCTGTCCTTGGTATTGCCAGTAATTTTATTTGCAAAGATCATTATTTATTTATATTTCTCTAGAATTGAGTAATTTAAATGAAAAAAAAAAGCCAAACGTATCTATTTTTCTTCCTTTCTGAAGACCTGTGGGTAAATTAGCTAATAATATGATTGTGTTTGTGTTTTTAACTTACTCATAAACATTGAAATCAGTCCAGGAATTCCATGTGTATGGACCTGTAAGGACATAGCCATTCATTAAAACCTTTTTTTCGCCTAATGTTTACAATAATTTGTACTCTGTGGATTACTTATGTAAAAAATATATTTTAAAGGGATTGATCACCTTCACTCCACCCACCCAAATTAGATGAAGAGAGCCTACATAAGAGTATTACTAATTACTTTTTTGCATGCTTTTTAAAAATGATCAAAGTTCATTCTCACTGTTGCATGATCTCATCTTCTACTTAGCAGCTTTAGGGAGGTGTTTGGTAGCAGCCAAATGTGTACTAGCCAGACATCTTAGTGAATGTGGACGCAGCCTTACTGTAATGCTAATTATGATGCCAAGTGGAATAGGAGTGTAATACTGATTGGTGGGGTCTGGTGATCCTGACCACCAGCCAGTGCCACAAGGAGGAACAGCTAGAAGTGCACATACTGAGGGGAAAGCACTGAAAACTCCCATTTTTCCCCTAGATCAGTTTGCCATTCTTTTCCTGGAACATTTTTAAAAATGTTAAATCCTCTGTAATATTGTGTTTTAGATTTTACAGGGCTCTAATTTGTTTTTTTTGTTTTTTTCAGAATCTGGTGTCACATCAGCATCTCATGCATCATGAAAAGTCCTTGAGTCTTCTAAACCTCTATACATCTCCTTCTCTCCCTAACATTACATTAGGACTGCCCACAACAGCCACTCAGCATAACGTAAGTAAATGTAATGGCACGGCATGACATTGCTCACATGGAGGTGAAAACAGTGTGTGTATTTGTAGTGTATGTGATGTTTTTCCTCTTTGTTTGCTTTGGTTGGCTGGCAATCTAAATATACACAGTATAAAGCAGGGTGGAGTTCTGTAAAATTAAATATTTGTTAGTGGTGCTGCACTTTGTTCAGTCTACACTATGCAGATATTAAAATAACAAATAAATTGTTTCTTATTATATGGTTCTATGCTTTTTAGAATACAACATTTCAGGGAAATTTTCCCAAGCAGGGAAAGTGACAAAACCACTTTTTCAGCTAAGTTTGTAGAAAACCATGCTTGATACTGGGCATTATCTATTCAATACTAGTAACAATAAGTCATGGTAAATAATTTTCTTTAACTCTGTTATTTGTACTGGTGGCCCCTGTAGAGAATCAATCAAAGTGCTGGAGTAGCCTTTAGGGATTATCATATGGCAAACAGCGAGTTTCCTTCGTGTTTACCATTTATTTCAGGAAAAATGAACTTAAACCATAGCCTTTCTTTGATAAAGCAAAAATCACTTGGAAAACACCACTTTCAAAGAAAAGAAGTCCTTGCTCAAAACACAGTGGGTAACTGCCCCCCATAAAGATTTGGTTATCAAATACAGAGTACCTTCCCTTCTCCTGGGTTGTCTGCTTGGAGTTTCACAGTGCTGCACACCCAAGTTGTATAGCAGAGTCTTTATCTACTAGTCCCTGTTTCTCTCAAGGATTTTCAGCCTCAGCTACAGAATCAACTTTTCAAACTTCTAACTCCAACTGACCCCCTAACTGGCTCTCCCAGCTGGTTTTTAACCAGGCTCTAGCCTGCAGTTGGCGTTTTTACAAAATCTGAACTGACCTCCAGAACTACATCTGCATTATTGGGGCAAAATACCTCCCCTCAAATACAACACCCTCACACCCTCTATAATGAAAAATAAGTACCATGATGAAAACAGCAATACTGTATTATTGCTGAATATACTGGAAAAGACTTCCAGGAAAATTCAGGAGCAGGCCAAGGAAGGGGTCCAGCTAGAATTCGACCAGGAAAAAAAGAAACTATGACAGTCAACTGTATAAAACTAGGGGACAATCCTTTTTTTATTGCATAGTGCAGGAAATAATGTTACATTACAATTACTACTGTTTGATAAGTAGACAGTGTAAGTAATTTAGAGCAATGCTATACCCCACAAAATTACGACATCTTTATATGCTATCATAACCATTTACATAATGATGTCAGAGTTTAAAAGGGGAAAATGTATCTAATGAGGTTAGAGATAATCATTAGATAAGTTGTTTTGCATTCATTTATTCCAGGGTATTATATACTCTGTTTCCATTTTGCCCCAGCTGTCTCTGTTTTTTCATTTTTGTGAAAAATAATAATAAAATATTAGCAATTGTAGTGTCCTTTCCTTTCACAATAATTACAAATTATTTTATAATTTTCTTTTATATTATTGACTGATTATTGCCAAATAGATGGAATATTGATAACATTTTTTACCCAAAACAGTCATTAATTTAAAAAAAGACACCAACAGTAATTGCTAACATTTCGCTAATAATTTTCAACACAAACCAGTTGTTTGTGCAAAAAAAAAGGACACAGTCTGAATATTGCAAACATTTTTACACAAACCAGTCATTAGAGTAATAAAAAAAAGGACGCAAAATCGGGGTTGCTAACATTTTATTTTTACGCAAAGATCTAAGTTATCATTAGGCACAGTTTTAATGATAAATATCTTTTCCTTTTTAGGGCACAATTTATTAAACTCTGAATAGCTTGTTTTTGCTTTTCCGAGTTTAATAATCAGGAGAACACCCTGAAGTTTCTCGTGGTAATTATTGTGAGATTTGCTTTGATTGATACTTTCCATGAGAAACTTTTTCTATTGAATATATCCATGGAAAGGGTAGCTATACTTACTGTGAGAGACTTCAGGGTGTTCTCGCAATTAAATTCAGAAAAGCGGAAAAGGGCTTTTCCGAGTTTAATAAATTTCGCCCTTGCAAGTGTCCTTTTTTACCATTGCAACAATGCTGCTTGGTACATTTCCTCCAGTATTTTGAACCACTCCTTTAGACCCTGGGAGCAAGAGCATAAAATCCTTATATAAAAAAAATATAAAGTCGATTTTTGATTTATCCAGTGGCTGTAGAGTATTTTCCATTCACAGTAGCTAAAATGTGCTGATTATTTTTCCCTTTTCCTATTTTCATGTTTGCAATTAAACGGCTCTATCTTTTACTGAGGATATCTACAGCTTGCTGTGTTTTCATGGCTCCACTTGACAGCCTGATCCACACTATATCTATTGAGGATTATAGATACAGTAGGATTAAACTAATCTCAGACCACAGTAAAGAGAGCAAACTTTGAGCCTTTAGCTGATACAAAACAATATCTGGAATCTATTTGACTGCCTTTGGCTATTGAATGTCCTTGATTTACATCAACATATTTAAATTATACTGGCATTTGTCCTTAGCAAATATCATGAGAGTCGCAAAAATCTATTTCTAAGACTGCAGTCTTTCCCCCTATAATCTTTTAGTTTCAAATGCCATTTTTCTGATAAGATTTATAACATGTTAAAGATGCCATATATTGTATCACAGTATAGATTACTGTATGTACATTTCTAAATAAACCACTATAAACCAGAGTACAGTCAAAAAAAAATATTTTTATTATTTTCTTAGATTTTGGTGGTAGAAGTGCAATTTAGGTTCCAGCAGAATGACTGCATTGTAAATGGGAAGTAATGATTTTAATTTTTTTTTACTATAATCAGATCAATATGCTATTGGAAGTTTAGATGTTAGATCGTGAATAGTCTGTGTTAGCATCTGAAGTGAAGGCATCATTCACAAGCTGAATATGAAAGTAAGAGAGGCACATCAAAGAGCAGGAAGTAAATAATGAGATAGATAAATGAGAAGGAAGACAGCATGGTGAAGAAGAACAGATCACACTGAGGTAGGAGTGAGAGGCACAGCTTGGAAAGAAAGGCAATATATTACCCATCAAACTGATTTTAACCTTTTAAATGTCAGTGCTGATAAGCCAGAGACCCAGAAAAGTCATGAAAAATGATGTTTTTCAAAAAGTCAACTATCTCCCACTCAAAAAAAAAAAAAAAAAATCTGCAGTTTGGACAATGACATGTTGGAAGTGAACATCGAAGTTACTGAAGTCATTTATGTAGAAATTAACTTAGATTAGTCATTCACTTCAGCCCCTACCCACGTGGAATATAAAATCAAATTTGTCCAATGCAATTAAACAAAGTCACAGTCATTTAACTTACCAGTGTGGCTTTGTACTGTGAAAATATAACAGTGTTAAGGGGAACGTACATAAAAACTCCATTCAGGTCATGCTGAGGGTGGAATTGAACCCAAGATCCCAGTGCTTTAAGACTTCAACAGTGCTAAACATTGAGTCACTCTAACTATAAATACTATGGTAGTAGGTGGCTATTTTTATCTACTTTAAATGGACTCATTGATATATATTAAAATATTAATAGAATATTTCTGTTTGACCTGTTTCATTTAGTTTGGTTTAGTCATGTAAGACAGGATTGTTTAGGGCTAATCACTGCTGTGGGGTTATTCTACATATTCTGATGTGTTTCTGGCATCCAGGTAAAGGCTGCAAGCCTTTAATTAATTCCTACAAAAAAGCAGCTCTAAAATGGTGAAGTGCTTCTCATTTCCAACCAAATGGCATGCCAGAGAGGAACAAACTCTATAAAAATGTTTTATGTTTTTAAAATATATATATAAATATAAGTTAGAATAGAGTGGTCGTATTCGTCCACAGATGCAAAGAAAGATGAGTATTGCAATATTCGGTTTAATGGACTAACAGTCAGTTTAGTTAGACAAGCTTTCGAGAGGTCTGTCCTCCCTACATCAGGTTACAAGCAGTACTCTTGTGTGTGTGTGTGTGTGTATGTGTGTATATATATATATATATATATATATATATATATATACTGTATATATACCCTTGAAGAGCTGATGCACAAAATATATTTTTATATGAGACAGAAATGTAAAAAGTGAGGGTTAAAATTTTCCAATTTTGACTTTATATATATTTCTGAAGTAACTAGAGACTGGGGAAAATGTAGTTGAATTCATATTATCCTTATGGATACAATTGGCTGTTAAACCTTTGATGTTCTTCTGTCATGACAGCAAGACACAGTGTAATAACAAAAGAATTTGAGTTTGGTTCAGCATTAGCATTTTTATGCTAATTGGTGACTTTTTTTCCCCCCAGAAACTCTAACAAATCTTTTCATGTGGGGAAACTACTTAGCAGCTTTAAAAACTACATTTTGCAATGCCCCGTGGAAAAGGAACTGAAAAAAAAAACTGCACGTTTCATATGTTCCGTTCTGAAGATTAATGAAGAAATCCATACAGGGGGTTTTAAGTCGGAAATATGAAATGTGAATTGAGACTGTTACTAGAATAACATCAGCTTAAAGGTTCGGTAACATAAAAAGTGGAAATGACTTCATATGTATTCAGATATAATGTAATTAAAACTTACCCTTTTAAAAAGTGTGAGATTGGTTCAGAAACTTCTTAGTGAACTATGTCATAATATGACAATCATATTTTCCAGATTGTCCCAGGCTTAGGCTAAAGTCATAGAAGGGTGCATCAACAAAACTACATTAAACTTTTTTGCATTTCTCTTTAATGTATAACTCTGACTACTGCTTAAAGGGTACTAAATCACCTGTAACAATATTTGCAAGAGGCATACAACAGTGCACACTGAAATTAAAGGGCCACCAGTAACCTAAATTGAAAAGTGCAACTTTAATTGGCATGGCAATTATTTCTATTTAGTACTTGTAAAAATGTTATCTTAAAAGTTGAATTCCTGATATTCTTTTATTATTTTGTGGTGTTCTATTTATAAAATGGGGCAATTCAGGAATATGTGTTATCTGAAGACTAAACATTTTGCTGATATTTACAGATTGAAAATAAAAGTTTTAGATGTAAAAGTAAAATGCATAAAAAAAATGATTTTCTATATGGCAAAAATAGAATTTTTAAATAGGCGATACCAGCATAATAAAATAAAGTGTTCCTCCAGTATTAGGCTTTTATAAAACCTTTTTGACTTTGATATATTTCCCCCCAGAGTGAGGATTAGTTTATGTAACAGATAAAATATGGCTGCAACAAATCAGTAATTTATCCTTAACATTTTTACTATTATGGTATAAGAATAATGACCATTATTCTGGGGGATATTTGGATACATCACTGTGGTCATGTAAGGTGGCCATATACAAGCGATAAATGAAATAATTGATTACTTCTGGAAGTTTTCAAAGTAAATTAATGAAAGTAAAAAATCAGTGACCATCTGATGGTTGTCTTGCCTTCATGAAGCCATTTTTGAGCATTACATTCAAAGACAACTGAATTGATTTATCATTATTTACAAAAAAAAGCCATGTATGGTTTCCGCTAGATTTCGCAAAGCAAGCAACTACTTTGTTTACAATAACATTGTTATTTTTCTGGCTAGGTGATAGATAGTGGTTACATGTCAAATCAAACCTATAAGAAGAAAAACATTTTTATTATTATTAATATAATCATTATTATGCAAAAATGGCTACTACTTTGAAATAAGTAACAATTGTTTCTGTGTTTATTCTGCGTTTTGTTAAAATGTTTAGTTATACCCAGTCATAAAATGAAAGCTGGGGAAACACTAGCTTTCACCCATCACAGCATTTCAGTAACTTAAAAAGTCTGCCTATAAGAATTGATGTAGGTTTAGACTTGGGCCAGGCCTGTGAATTTGGCCAGGTTGGAGAGAAAATCACAAATATATAAAACAGACAGAAAAAAAAAAAGTGCAAAACAGCTGTCTCTCACAGTTTTAAAGCTTTTTTTTAGTGCTTGGAAAGAAATTGAAGTTATACTGTCTTCAACAATAATTTTCTTGGATTTAGTTTTAGTGAGAATGCCAAGGCCAAGTAATTTCAAAGCTTTCCTAGTCGTTTTCACATCTCTAGAAACGTTCAGCTTTTTGCTGTGGGAAAATAACAGGAGTACCCTTCTCTATTTGGGAAGAAAGAATTGAACTGTCTCATCAGGGCATCAGAGTATATCCTGGTGGACACATGGCTCATCCAAACTTTTCGCAGTCTTTAAGGTTCATCAGTATAGCATGTTTCTGAGGGAATTATAAAGAAGGATGAATAGGAAAACATGACAGGAAACAAAAACCTGAGAGGAGAGCAGAGGTACTGAAAGGCAATATATTTTGAGTGGATTTTAATCTCTTGTTAACTCACAGTCCCCCAACACTCCAGTCCCTGTCTCTAATAACACACAGTACTGTGAGTATTCACAAAATGGTATGTCTAGCCATATAGGTAATTGTTTCTTATGTGCTGAGTTCTTATATGAACTGAACAATCAGTTCTACAGATATTGGCCTAGCTGGGAGGAGCTAAATTTACATATGACTCAGTTATGCAAAACTGACAGAAAATGTTTTTTATATACAGTAAATATATTAAGTTAAGATATATAGATACATATATGTTAGCATCGAGTGGTCGTGTTAGTCCAGAAATGCAAAAAAAAGATAAGTATTGCAATATTTGGTGATTCCTTTTTTATTGGACTAATAGTCAGTTTAGTTAGATGAGCTTTTGAGAGGTCTGTCCTCCCTTCATCAGGTTACAAGAAATACTGATATATATATATATTTTGACAGCACCACTATTGCCAGTAAAATGTACACACTATTTGAGTGATCATGTTTTCTAAGTCTGGTAATGGATAGGTGATGTGATAAACAAGACCCAGTAGAGTAATAAACTAGGGAGGTCAAAGAAAGGGGTGGAGGGGAATTAGGCAAATGGCTCGAGCACAATAGTCAGTGATGTCATACATTATTATTGCCTAATATAACGCTGGCAAATTATAGATTATTTGAAATTTTAATTTCAGAGTAAAACAGTTGTTTAAGGACACTTTCGAATTGCTAGTGGCCCTTAGACCCCAACTGCACTTTTGTATCCATTCACAATAAACTTGCTTCCAATGTTGCCAATCACCACCTTCCCCAATACCTCTCTTTATTTTTGTCCCGCATACTCCCTGTATGGGTCTGTATGTGGGCTTTATGCTGCAGATGATTTTTTTATATCTTGAGTGAAATGGTTAGATGTCTTTGGCCCCATTATAGTTATTATTCTGCTCTACTGAACTTTTCGTAGATGTTCTGATGCTCCAACACGCATCTATGCATTACACTCATTTTTCATTAGGTCTGCAAAGAACACACCTCATTAAAGGGCCAGAAAAGTAAAGAATTCCATTTTGATTGGCATGACAGTTACTCCTACATAGTACTGGTAAAAAGCTGAATTCTTGGTTTGTATTAATCTGAATTTGTTTTTCTTTCTTGTGGGTGCAGCAATTTTCTATCTGTAAGTAATCAGCCCCCCTTCCCCTCACTTAGCTCCAATGTTTCCTATTAGATAAAACCTAATCATGAAGTGCCCCAAATAGCACAATCGGGCTACAACCAGCAGAGACAGAGACAACACAAACCAATTAAAATCAGGAATTAAATTTTCAAAATGAGTTTTTTACAAGTACTCCATAGGAATAACTACCTGCCAATCCAAACAGCAATTATATTTCTCTGGCATTACTGGTCCTTTAATGTAATGTTAAAGGAAACAAAATTCTAAATTAATGTCACTGCTGCTTCTTACAGAGCAGTCCTGATCCCTATACACCACCAGGTGTGTGAGGAACAATGTTCCACAGCCAGCACATTGCTGCACCAGATGATTCTAAGATCTGACAACAGAATGTGGTTAATGTAGTTAATAGGGCCCCATATGTTTTACTGAACTCATAAATTTAATGCTGTACTGGACTGTTTTTAAGTAATATTTAAATTTAGGTGGAAACATCGCTATATCCAGGAGAGGTATCCTTGGGTGATAAAGAACCCTTGTACACTTTGGAGTTGCCTGGAGGTGAAATCATTTATTCATTGACAGTGGAAACTCAATAATCTCTTTTTAACATGCATGTAACCAGATTTCAAGTTGTTCCTTTTTTTTTTGTACCTTAGGCTTCTTCTTCATCAATAGAGCAGCAAAGCTTTGAGCCTCAGGCTTCCCGGCAGGGGGTTTCAGTGGTGGGACAGTATACTGGGAGTGTCCTTACATCTTCAGCTCATGTTTCTCTGGAGAAATCCAGTAGCAGTCACCAGGCCCTGCTGCAACACTTACTGCTGAAGGAACAAATGCGTCAGCAGAAGCTTCTGGCTTCAGGTAATAATGTACACAGCTTATCTGCAACAAAAGACACTCACATTAGTGACACAATTTGTGAAAATAGTGACAGTCCTCGGTTAAAGTTACTACTACAATATATAAATATATATAATAAATCGGCAAAATGCAACAGTTTTTTCTTTAATACTAAGACAAGAGAGTATAGGTGATACCTTTTATTGGCTAACGAAATAGATGGTAAATGCAAGCTTTCAAGGCTCCTAAGGCCTCTTCATCAGGCAATAATAATATGGAACTGAGAAAATATTATTGCCTGATGAAGAGGCCTTAGGAGCCTTGAAAGCTTGCATTTACCATCTATTTCGTTAGCCAATAAAAGGTATCACCTATACTCTCTTGTCTTTGCTTAAATCTATGGCTAACACGGTGCACAACTCTACTGTTTCTTTATAATTTTGCAACTTCTTATGTTAAATTCAGATCAAGTAAAGGACGAGCAACACGAAAAAAATAACAAATCCTATTTGACATGGCATGTCAATTACTTAATTACAGCATTTATAAAAATGTTACCTTAGAAGTTAAAGAAGAACAAAAGTTAAAAAAAGAGAAATTAAAAACTCACCTTATATTAAGTTCCACCATTGCAGTCACAGCTTCATCTGGACTGTACTTTCTCTTCACTGATGCAGAACTCACAGCGCTGCGGCTGACACAGGAGCCAGCACAAAGCTCTGACCACTTATCAAATCAGCAGTGAAAATGGGTTTCAATGTCATCACGCTCATTGCGATGAGAACGCTCCCCGCAAAAAGTGTGATGATGTTGAAACCCGTTTCCATACTCCAGCAGAGCTTCGCGCTGGCTCCTGTGTCAGCTGCAGCGCTGTGAGCTCTGCCTTGGTGAAGGCAAATTACAGTCCAGATGAAGCTGTGACTGCAATGGTAGAACTTAACATAAGGTAAATTTTTAATATTTCTTATTTTTTTTTAACTTTAGTTCTCCTTTAAATGCAATGACTTTTATTGCTTTCTGTCTGGTTTTTATCTTTGCTGACAGCAGTCATGTTATCAAACAAGGCTCTCCCGGTCCCATTGCTTTCTGTGGTCCTTTATGTAAAGCATATACAGGAAGTATACACTAAAGCAGAGTTTTTAAAGTTCAATAGCTAAATATCTTATTTTCTATAAACAATTTATACATTTTGGGAGCTTAGATTGAACATATAGTAACTATAAATGCACTTGAGACACTTTTCATTTTTGGTGTTACTGTTCTTTTAAAATACATTTAGTTTCACTTTTTTGGCTTCCAATTCATTATTATATATGTCGTCTTAAGTTCAGTTAAAGATAATGATAGTGGGTAGGTCAAAATAGAACTTGTTTTAAGGCAAAGGTCACACTGGCTGTTTTATAGATGAGCTACTTGTAATTAGGTTCGTTAATGTCTGTGGTGTAAACAATGTAACTTGTGTGGTTTATCCCATAGAAAACAATGGATATTACAAAGTAGCCAGAGTGGCCCTGGAAGAATATGAGAAAATGGGATTTTGCAGTAGACAAGTTCCAAAAACAATTCTGATAGTGTCCAGCAGGGGGACAAGGGTATCAGGCCATTTAACTCTCCTGCATAGTTGTATACATTGCAATCCAGTAACAAAGTAAGCAACTTAAGGAAGCATTTAATTAGATAGAGGGTGAGAAATCTTTTTCTTTAACATTTTAAAGAGGTATTTTATAGTAGAATTAAAGATTTGTGTAGGTTTGGTGCCTTCATCAGTGCTACATTACAGTATACAATTGGTTTAAGGCAGGGGTCAGCAAACTTATTTGAGGAGGGAGCCACTTTGTTCCCTCCACCAGCCGCAACAACTATTTTGTGAGCCACTGGAAGAGGGAGGAGCGCATTCTCCCGACCACATGACCTGCTGACGGCCAATCAGAAGAGCCATTGGTGGTCATGGGCGGGACTTCGGAGGTGCACTCCGAGCCACAGCAAGGGGGCTAAAGAGCCGCAAGTGGCTTGTAAGCCGCACTTTGCCGACCACTGGTTTAAGGTAAAATGCAATTTTTTGGGGTGACTATATCCATTTATCAACCTCAATTAAAACTGGCAGATTAGACAAAACATTTTTTCTTTCATCCAATTTCTATATTATTTGGGACTATGTTTAATGAGCTTGGGAAAAAAATATTAAATATGCATTGAACTTTTAATAGACTCTTAAATTGGGGGATATTTATAAAATCTGAAAAAAATTTCTCCTGGCGAGTCGATATCAGTATACCTTTAATTAGGTTGAAAATATTGATATTACACACTTAAGGCTTTTTTATTGCTGAAAGGTATTCGCCTGGTTGAGGAAGGTGAATAACGCGATGAAAAGCAGCAAAACAGATAGAATTTTGGCAAAATGGTGGAAATGACTTTTATAAATTTCCACCTCTGTATGAATTCAAGAAAATAAATTCTAAAGAAATTTCACATAATAGTAACTTACAAATTCCCATACAGTATGTACCAAAAATATTCTATCATCAATTCGAAGCTTGGTGCTAAGAGAAATCACCATTTCCTTACCATATAGCTCTGATTTTAATACATATGTTTTAAAGTGCCATAACACAAAAACTAAAATCATTCTTCGTGCCACATTTAAACAATCTTTAATAAAGCCTTACTTTTTCCAGGTGGGACACCACTTCTGCATTCATCTCCAATAGCAACGAAAGACAGAGTCTCTCACAAACTGCCACGCCATAGGCCGCTTCACAGGACCCAATCTGCTCCTCTGCCCCAGAGCACATTGGCTCAACTGGTTATTCAACAGCAGCACCAGCAATTCCTAGAGAAACAGAAACAGTATCAGCAGCAGATCCAGATGAATAAAGTAAGTAAATATTTGTTTGTGCAACATTCTCAGGAAATCATGACAAATTGCATACTGTACATTTTTGTTACATTGTTGGATTGTACAGCGCTGTGTAACATAATGATGCTTGATAAATATAGGTATTGTAGGGAATCACTCACTTGCTGCTGTACTTTTTACCCAATAAACGGGTGTCCAGTC
>WMED01019494.1:0-12413 GCA_019650415.1 Pipa parva | reverse complement strand
ATCTCATTATTTAGTAGGGGTGTGATCTCATTATTTAGTAGGGGTGTGATCTCATTATTTTGTAGGGGTGTGATCTCATTATTTAGTAGGGGTGTGTTCTCATTATTTAGTAGGGGTGTGATCTCATTATTTAGTAAGGGTCTGATCTCATTATTTAGTAAGAGTGTGATCTCATTATTTAGTAGGGGTGTGATCTCATTATTTAGTAGGGGTGTGATATCATTATTTAGTAAGGGTGTAATCTCATTATTTAGTAGGGGTGTGATATCATTATTTAGTAGGGGTGTGATCTCATTATTTAGTAGAGGTGTGATCTCATTATTTAGTAGGGGTGTGATCTCATTATTTAGAAGGGGTGTGATCTCATTATTTAGTAGGGGTGTGATCTCATTATTTAGTAGGGGTGTGATCTCATTATTTAGTAGGGGTGTGATCTCATTATTTAGTAGAGGTGTGATCTCCTGTCCCAACTGACTAATCAGGAAGCGAAGCTGCCAATGCCATCCAGTAGTTCTGCATCAAGTGCTTGTCTTCAGTGGCAGTTAAGTTAGTTAAAGGGTTACTACTGAACCATAAAACACAGGACTTTTAGAAATTAACTATTTTTTTTTCCAATAAAAGAGTGCCTTATGCTACAAAAAACAAACTGCAATCCCTTTTTAGCAGTAATTTTTGAATAGTGGAAATTTGCTCTTCTTATTGTTGCAAAGTCCTATATTAACATATTGATGCAATCGATTAGCCAAGTATAGCTCCTGGTATTGTGTAGCTCATATTGATACATATTAATAAATATACATATTGATACATCTGGTCAGGCTTTATATTTGGGATGATAGATATAATATAAAATGATCAATTAGGCTCAATAGACAAAACTTTTCAAAGCAACAGTTATCAATGAATGTAAACAGGATTATAACATTGCAATCTAGAAAAGCCTCTATAGAGTTATATAGATTATTAACTGTATCATGAAGCAGACAACACAAAACCATTTACTGAATACTAATATATATTAATGTTGGAGAAACAGCACTATTTACTCCTGTGTGCGAAGGAAATGTGTATCTGTAAAAAATTTAAAAAACAGGTCATATGACCTCATTTTTAATGGTAAATGTTACAACAGCTTTGCATGTATACTTTGCTAATAGACAGAGTAATTGGAAGAAGGTCAAGAATGAAATAAGACTTTTAATTTAATAGGTTAATATATTATTGCCTTGGTGACATTATTTCATTCTTGACCATTTTGGAAAATAAGATCTTCTTTATCTTTCAGTCTATAAAGTGGCTTTGAGGTATGTGCATATTAAAATCAAGATTCACGAAATACACCTCATTAAAATCAGCTTTATATGCTCAGTTAATTAATTTTATGGAGTACAAATTAATAGGTAACTGCACATTATCATAGAGTTTAAATGAAACAAGGAAAATGCTGTAGACTTTAAAGTCCAATTTACTTGGTCATTGTGGAAATCTAAACCATTGCAGAAATTAATGCTTGAAAATATTTTGCATGCACGCATTCTGTTGTTGATCTGATAATGGCAATGAGATTAAGTAAGGCAATTCTGATACAATAATAGCTGAACATCAGTACTTCCACTAGCTGTTTTGTAACTTCTGAGTGTTTGTAGATTATGTCATCCAAGTAACAAGAATAAAGCTGATGCACGTTAAGTGGTTTACTCTCTCACAGGGAATACATACATAGAGATAAAGCATCTAAACACCAAAACTGTCATTTTGGTAGTTCTGATGTTTTTTTAATCACTGTGTTCATAAAGATATATTTAAATAAATATTAAAGAGATATACTTGAGAGGAAAATAGCCGAATTATGGGGTTGCACTTAAGGATTAAGAAATTTTAACTGATTGCATTAAAAATGTATCCAAAGCCATCATATCACATATAGATAAAGATCCATCCCTTTTACAATTAAAACCTGTAAACTATCCTGTAGTTGTTTATAAAATTAGGAAAATATATAGAAGTAGAACATCTAATTGCAGACTTGATATACTATCTGTCATAAACATTCTGTTTGGCTTAGAGAGAAACACATTATCCATCATTACATTACATATGCATATCTACTCTACTAGTGAATCCCTCTCTGTCATATATAAATCACAAGCAACGTGTGGTATACAATACAGATTGAAACATACAAGGAAACTGTACTCTTAGGAGAGTGACTTGGCGTGAGGGTTTATCTCTTACCTTAGTGAAGAGCAGCACAAAGAATATGTGTAAAATATTATATGGGAAATTATTCCTGTATTTAATACATTTTATACTGGTACAGTGGGACAAGGGGAAGGGAGTAATATTCAGTAAAATGAAATTACAATTAAAGCGTACTAGAAAATTATTACATTAAAGCCAAAGGTATGCGAAGGGTTAATATTTTCTTGGACCCATTGCAAGTGTAAATGCAGCGGTAACATGGTATAATTATCTATTTTAAAACACTTCTGAGAATTTAATAAGCTGTATCATAAAAATGTGAGAATGAGGTGCGTTGGATATTTTCCTATATTTTTTTCTTTAAGATGACCTATTTTTATATTTATTCTGTCTATGCCAGTGCTTTGATAAAACAGACCTACAGTATATTATTACTAAGAAATTGTTGTTTAATGATTGTATATGGTCCTAAGTGGCTGCTAATCGTTTGCCTTTTCACTTTTACATAATAACCCAAATAGCACCTTGTAGTGTCTATTATTACAAGTATTCAGTAAAGATATTCCACACCTAATGGCGAATTACATTAAATAGGTTAAGATAAATGTGCCTGCTGCCTATTTATATTTTCTTAATAAAATATGAGTTCACTTTTTATATTAAAAAAAATAAATTCATGTCTCTATTTTAAACCTTAGACATTGAAATAAATAATATTTAATTTTACAAAATAATAACCAATCTCTAAAAAAAATAAAAAGCTTACTGATAGATTTGGGCCATTTGTGTTTGTAATTGAATGAATATTTCTTTGTTCATTCATTGCAGTAATAAACATCTACATCAGGAATAATTCTGATATTGTACATTCATATAGGGAGAGTTCTAAGAGGCACTTAAAACCACATTTATAGAGTTGTTTTACATGATATGCATTAAAGCTGTCTCTACAATAAATAATAAAAGATTAAAACCTTAAAAGTTGGGGAAACTTTACAAAAATACAACAATGTTTTATGTCAGAATGTAAAAATTCTCGAATGATTTACTTTGAGTGACACGTTCATTGCCTGCATGTGAAGAAACTAATGATTGCACAGAGTCTATGATTGGTGTGGAGGCTGTTTGGAAAACATAGTCGTGGGCAGATAATAAAACAGTCTTGCTACCTGGACACCTTACTGTCACTAAAATATCTTGCACTGCTCATGAAAAGAATGACATCTCTTGGCAATATTTATCTCTATCTAGGCTGCAGTAATATTGGCCGTTACATACAAATGCGATCTACTCTGGTTACAAAATGTTGTGCTAAATGTTCAAGTGATTATTAGAGAGGCATTTGATGATGGAACCTTCAGGGACCTGTTTAAAAGTAGCATTCTAGAATGCTACCAGTAATCTATGCATGGGTAGATAGAGTTATTTCAACTGTATAAAAATATAATTATTGAAAGTAAATCAAGAAACTCTTAAAACAAATCTGATTTTTCTTGATTTTTTTTTTTCTACAATTATACACAACACATGAATGGTTAGCAAGAAAGCCCATATTGGTATGTAATTAGCAACATTTAAGACAGATTCCTATATGATTGTTTAAATGATTATTTCATTTGCATATCTGATGATATAAAGCACAAAAATCAAACCAATTAAAACAACCTATTCAAAATTGAATTACAATTAAATGGTTGAAGACAACTAGCTTGTAGCGTAAGTTTGCTATGCAGGATGAGGTATCAAATAAGCCTGTCACTTGGCAATACATATTAGCAAGTGACCACTTGGAATTGTAACTAACATTATTCTTTGTCACATGGTTGTTACTGTGTTTTTTGACTTTGCAGATACTTGTTTTTAACCAGTCTGTCTACATGCTGTAGAAATGAAATTCACTCAGTGGAAACTCCCTCACATTAGCACCCCCAAACCCACTATATACAGTATATAGTGCACTATATATATGGGCACGTGTGTAACTCCAAACTGCAATAAAATAGGCTTCATATCTTAACTTACCCAGAGGAGAAAGTCAATCTTTGTTTTTTATTTATACTTTGTGTCTGAATATAAGGTGAAATCTGGGTATGTACATGTGATACACACATACAAACAAATAGTGGTAGTTTGGGAGATTTGCTGGTCTTTATGCTTTCATGGGCATGCCAAATGCTTTCATTGGGACAGTTTTGTGAATACCCATACATACTCAAAAGACAATGCAACTTTATCAACATGGGAACCATTTACTGCAGTAACTAGAGATGAAGGATTTGGAATTGTATCAGTCCAAACACATTTGACACTGCTGACCTGAGTGAGATTTGAATTCTGTCTTTTAAAAGTATAATATATACTAATGGATTTACATCCATACACAAGGTTGATGTTAAGGCATTTTTTCAATGAGTTTCAAATGTTTGTAGAGAAAACTGGAGTTTGCATTGAATTTCAAATGTTCAAATCCAAACTTGGTTTGAAAATATATTTTCCTCCTAAAAATATGTCTCACACAAATATAGTATTGTCTTTGCAGAATTTGGAGGTCTGCACTTAAAACAAATGTATGTATGTATAATTTTATTTATAAAGTGCCACAAATTTACGCAGCGCTGTACAATTTAGCGATTCAAGTACAATACAAACAAGGGAAAAGTGCATTAAGCAATACAAGTAAAATAAAACAAGGGTACATCAAATTAAGTGCTAGGTAGTGATTGACACAAGAGGTTGGAGGTCCCTGCCCAAAGGAGCTTACAATCTAAGTAAGCTCCTTGGGGACAAATACCCCTGTTGTTTCCACTGATGCCCAGGAGTTGGTGAGATGCCTTCAAGAGGAGCTAAAAAAAGAATGAACAAGAGTAACGCATAAAAATACTGAATTTCAAGGGGACTTTGGTCAACAACAACAAATCTGGTAAGTATCTGACGGTGTGTTCTTTTGGTGAATAGTTTGTGAAGGGTATCTGCAAGGTAAATGGTTGTTTTGCCTGAAAGCTACAAGGTTAGCACTGGCCTGCAGTACTTGCAGCTACTCCTGCACGCTTGTCTCTTTTTAAGGTGTTTGCCAACCATACACTTACAAACTCCTACACATATCAGGTTTTCAGGGGCCATTGCTTTTGTTTATTAAAGTTACAGCGTGAAACAAGTGGGTGTAGTGTAACTCTGACAGTTTCAGAGAGGACAGCTGAAACTTATAAGCTCGTCTTCTCTGTGCTATATAATATAACTTTAGCCACTTGACATTAGAAGGGTTTCTAGAACTAGACTACTATAGCTGTTTTATTTATTTTTAATAATTCTTAGGAAGAAAAAGGTGCACATAGTGTGAACTACCACATACTGTGTGAACATACTACTACCATTTTAATATTAGTTCTCCAGACTGCACTTGGAATACTGTGTACAGTTTTAATCACTAGTGAATGTGAAAGATGTGGCAAAACATGGTCAGGTTTAAAGGCAGACAACTAAAATAATACATGGAATGGTTGAAGAACAGTAATTATAAAAAGGGGCAACTTCTCCATCTGCAGGAAAGCCGGTGTCTGTATAAACAAAGAAGGGTGTTCTTTACTGTAAAAGTGGTAAGACTGTGCAACTCTCTCTGAGTTATTGGCTAAAGTCTGAATAGTGTAATGGTCTTAATTTGGACACTTCTGCCAAGAACAGACTTGCAAAACTCTTTGCATCACTTTGTATGCACAGGTAATTTGCGGAATCTGTTGAAGAGGCAAATAAGGACAAACGAACTGTGCCAAATTCACCTGTTTGACTTCACCAGATGGGAGTGCCGAATTAAGGATTTGATGGCAGAGCTCCGGTGTTGTGTAAGGGAACTATTCATTCGCCAAGCCTATTCACTATGTAGTCAATAAGGAGCAACTTCCCCAGCATAGAAATGATACAAGATGAATTTAAATAGATTGTAAGCTCTATGGGGCAGGGGCCTTCAACCTCCTGTGTCAACCGCAACCTAGTACTTAAAGTGATGTATCCTTGTAATATTGTACTTATATTGTTTAATGTACTTTTCCCATGTCTCTGTTGTACATGTATTGAGGAATTGTACAGCGCTGTGTAAATTTGTAGCACTTTATAAATAAAATTATACATACATGCTGCTTCTCCACCCAGGTGCTTTAATGGCTGCCTCAATGGGAATCCCTTCCTAGTCACAGAAAGTCTCTCCAGATTCCTTGTAAGAATGTACTGTACTTATTACTGGTTTCTTTTCACAAGTCAACAGGATAAATCCTGGAGAAGAATATTTACTGATAACTAACATTAGACACTAAAAAGTGGTTGATTTGGCTGCATTTCTAATTGATATTTTTCTCTGGGATACCATAAAAGCATTCCCACAGTATTAATCTTTATAGAGAGACCTGTGCTTACTAACCTGTTCCCTACTACAGAGCTTACACGGGTCAGCCTATTGTGGAGTCATTTGATGTCACAAAGTGCAACCTTTTGTAAAGAAATGTAGCATAAACTTGGCAGACAGGCTGTTTTACATATATGCAAAGAAGGTTTGACTTAGGTCACTGTTTGTGCCCCCTATAAAACCAACCCCACACTTATAGCTTCACATGTTATAACAGGGCCAGATTAACAATTGGGTGGAAGGAGGTTTTGCTCCAGGTCCATTTACAAAATTATTTTATTTATTTTGAATTTTTTTTTAGTGCGTCTGCCTGGGGTTTACCTTCCATTAGGCTTTAAAGAGATTCATCTTTCACTCAATCAGTACCTGCCCTGTGGCATATCCAATCTTGCTTTCTTATACAATCACACACATAGACAGACACAAAATTTGGCCAATTAAAAAGAATGTAATTATCCTAATTTGGTTAGATTGTGGGAGGAAATCAGGAACCCATAGTTACAAGGAGAACATACAAACTCCATGCAGATTAGAATGCTTACCCTTATCCCTTAAATTCTAAAGTCATGGACATCACTTTGATGGACAGTTTCTTTTCAATACATTGGCTTTATAAAAAAAAAAGTTAGTACAAATATTATTTGTATTATTTCTTAATTTAAATTGTTAAATTATCCAGATGATAGGTCCATTGTACTGTTTATGGACATTTTCTGTGAAGTTGCCTGTCTAATGTTGGGATGGCATGTCCATGAGTTTGTGGTTGTGGTGCAGCAAGGCCTGGTAACATCATTTCAGTACCATATGCCTACCTTTAGTCTCACCAAACTATCAGAGGCACCTGCTCATAAACAGTTCCAACTAAGGGCCTTATTGGCTGAAGTCTGAATTCTGCTGGTGAATTCACCTTGCTACAATTCGAGTCGCATCACAAAAATAGACACAAATTAATTGTTTCATAGTCATGAATCACTGGATAGACTTGTTGAATAATACATATATTTATATGTCTTCTTGTCCCTAGGTCAAGTTGTCATTTAGTCTCAGTCACCATTTATGTGGCCAAATCAAATGGGTGAATTCAGAGCAATGCATCTACTCAAATTTGCACCATCGACAGACTCTGTCACTTGTTGAATAGTCAAAGTACCTGTGCACATGCACCTAAAGTGATGCAAAGTACTCTGTAAAACTGGGACTATCGTAGTTGCCTGAATTAGATATGTATTCACCACATCGCAGAGTTTGCAGAATAAGGAAACATAGGGAAATAACAATCAAATGTGAATTCAGAGCTAAATGTGACTTTTCAGCCTTTTGTGTATAAGGCCTTTAATTTTTAAGGTGGCATTCAGTTCAGTAGAAGGTAATGAATACTGAATGAATGTTTCTCATATTGATAACAGCCTAGGAGCTCTACACCCTTTCGTATATGGATCTAGATGCTGATTAGCTTTCGACATCTATTTTTCTAAATAATAATAAATGCCAACCAGGTAGAAGCCGTAGCTTCAAGCTGGCAACTTGCCAGCTCATAACAAACTGAGATGAATGGTTTGGAAACATGTCCATCTATACCAGGTGTTACTGTATGCAAGAAGTAGGACTGAGAAGACACTGCAAACAGATAAATTACTGTTTACATGCAAACTTTATAAATGTCAGAGGGCTCTGCCTTCACACTAATGGGGTTTTTTATAAAAGTTTGAAGTTGCACAAAGACTCGAACCCACATTCATTTGCCATTTCCCCATATTCGGATATTTATCAAACTCTGCAATGTGGAAAATTTGCTACAAATTTGGGCACTTACAACAGTTGCTGACTGACAGACCTCTTCGCATCATCAGATAATTCACTTATTCATCAAGTGCTGGAGTCTGTCAAACTACCAAAATCTACAGTCGAATTTTCACTTTCATGAATAAGCCCCCTTAGGTGTGGCCAGTAGGGAAAAGTCACCTTGATTTGCACAAAATAGGCGGTGGTAGCATGAGTACAGTCAAGGTGTCCTGTGTGTCAAGTAATCTACCTAAGGAAAGGATAGTTGTGTAATACTGGGGAGAAGTCAGGAAGTTATGCCCTGTTTAGCTTTAGTCTTTGCTTTCAGCAAACTTCTTTTCACAATAGTGTTAATGTCATCAAGTTCACTTATTATTTTGATCTCTGCTCAGCAATTCTGCTATGTTACCTGATGCTAGTGACTAGTGTTGAGTGATGATACCAATAATTGTTATCGGATCGATAATCGATTTTTGAAATAATCGAGTCGATTATCGGCATCCAATAATGATTATCATAACGATAATCTGCGTCCTCTCCCTCTCCCATCAGCTCCCACTCCATGCCACCAGCGGGCCCACAATCCTCTCCTACCTTTGCCTCCCTGATCGCAGCGCCCTGTGACACGCAGCCGCACCAGCACTTCCTCCTGTGGTAGTAAGGAGGGGATCCCTGCGCTGCAGTGTGTGACTCATGGGAAGGAGGGGCGGTGTGTGTGTGTGAGAGGGAAGCCCGGGACATGGACATGGACACAGACAGTGTAGATGGATATGGCGGGAGGGATGCCGGTGCCCACACACGCTGACACGGGCATTCAAGGGGACTGCACACACCTCTCTTCAGGGAGGCTGGTAGTGTACTACAACTCCCAGTGTCCTTTGCTGGCTGTATGATGGGAGAGGAAGAGGGAGAGGACGCAGCTGATATCCGGATCCCAGAGTGTGAGGTTGCCTACCACCGTGCATGCCGCAGCTGTAATTAACATCTCCCAGTGGCTGCATGATGACGATTATTGACGATTATCCTCTCGATTGTTACAGGTAATTATTGAATAATTGAGGGGCAACGATTATCTAGATAATAGTTCCGATTTCAAGATTATTTGACATTATCGCTCAACACCACTAGTGACTTCTTAGATAAAGTGCTGATATTTATTTTGCAACTGGGTTGTCAAATTCAGTTCCAGGGGGGAATTCACCATTGGGAGAAGTGAGCTCCGACTCCTTTGGCTCACTTCGCACATGGTGTTATGCGCTCGCTGATGTCCTGAACGCGGACATCAGCGAGCACTTTAAAGGGATTCCAGTCTCGGCGAGGCAACTCTTTTGGTCTCGCCGAGACTGGAATCCCTTTAAAGCGCTCGCTGATGTCCACGTGCAGAACATCAGTGAGCGCTTATCAGTTAGTGCGAAGTGAGCCGAAGATTCCGCACCTCACTTCGCACTATCGTGAATTACCCCATATAATCTAAGGTCCTAATGGTAAACTTTATGAAAAGAAAATTCTTGAACAAAAACACAAAAAACTCTGGGGGGCAGGTTTATAAGCTAAAGCCGGCCCCCTGCCCGGTCAGCCCCCAGACATCTTGGCTTTGGAAATAGCAGCCTTGGGTGTGTCTAATGTGTCATTTACCTGAGATTTTAAGACTTGGTTTTAATACTAAACATTGAATTATAAGTTACACGTTACTAACAGAAGTTCTACTCCTTGCCGTGTGTAACAGAGAGGGTTTGCTGTATTATGGATGCTCTCATTTTCCCACTGCATATTAACATTTTTCTCCCCATTTGCAGTTTCAATCTCATTTTTAGACTTTCATAAATTATCCCCTCATTATACCAGCCAGACTAAGCCAGTATTGCGAGGCACCTGTGAAACTCTGGGACCACCCCAACAGTTACAACTACTGAATCCTCTTTCACTATCGATGCCATAAAAAAAATCTCAAAATAAATTGCATTGTTACTTGGTCACATAAATGGCCGCAAGATCGGAAAATTGATTTAACAATAAAAGAGCAACCACATTCCCATGTTTATTTGAAGTATCCAAAACATGAAATGTGCAAAAGTTAAAGTTATATGATGATTATGTTTCCAGATTGCTATCATTTTAACAAAGTCTTCACAACTTTTTTGTGAATTTTCATACAATATTGACCCAAATTTGGAGTGGAGAGAGCATGCAGCTGTCCAGCCATCTCTGCTCTGTAAACAGCTAAAAAGAGACTCTATAATCCCTTTGGAATATAAATCTTCCAAAACAGCTTGGGCCCATCAACAAATTGCAGTGACATATGGTCCAGTTTTATGAGTAATCTGGCATGCGCTTAAGGCAAGGACGTCATTTTTCAACAAATTTATGTACAAATGTAAATATATATTTTATAATTCTGATTATTCTGCAAATTATTTAAAGCGCACTAGAATAAAAAGCATAAAATGTGATCATGATCCCTACTTTGAACAGCTTGGCTTAAAAAAAATAAAAATTACATAAATTTAGCCAAGTATTTGACTATTATAATCTGAATATTTGATTAATTTGAACAGATTACTTTTTAATGAGATTTAATACCATTTCATTCTACCCTAACTCCAACTATGCTTGTCAATATTTTGTAGTACATTTGTTTAATTGTGCAATGTTTGTATCATGCTTAGACTGTCTCACTTATCTTTCATTCTGCATTTCTGCAAAATACAGTTGGTCATTTGGTCAATATTACCTATTATACTAAAGTTAGGGTGTAGTTTGTCATAAATGAAAAAAGTATGTTCTGCAAAAAACAAAAATATTCAGTTTGAAGTTACATTTAGGGGGATACTTACGAAAGTCATTCACCATTTCTTTTTATGAAACATTTTTGTTTTCCCCTAATTTATCAATATTGATGCATTAATACTACTAAAATTTACATTATTTTCAATGGAGCCCTTTAATATCAATATCGCCGATTTTTCCGCCAAGGACTTGGAAACAATGTAGTGCCCCATCTCCATAGAGAACAATGGGTTTTTGTAGCCCTCAACCAGACGAACACTTGTATTAATAAAAGTAAAAAAAGTATAAATGGGCTGGAGAAATTGCAATATTGGGAATAAAGGGGAATAATCTTAGTAAATATACCCCTAATTAGATAGAAAGAGACCTAATACTGCTGCATACTATTAATATGACTAGGCTTATTATGTGCTTAGTGCTAAAATAACAGTCCCTTTTCTCTGGTAAACAGTTCTTTTAGCAAACTTTGACAATACTGGGCTGTCTTGTAGGATGTACAATAAACAGAACATGGTCCACAACATCTTTTTGATGTTTTCTTTCTATAGGAGCAATTAATTGACATAGAAATAATTAAGAGTATAGATGTATTTCTGCTATTTTATTAAATTCTATGTTTATGTGTGCTATAGCACAGAGTGAAATGAATAGAGGAAAAAAAACTCATTACAGTCAGTAAATATATACGGTTTTCTCTATTTAATTGCTTCACTTCTTTAACCAAACTTTGTACTAATGATCAATCTACAAGTCACTGACCATAATAAAACAAATTTTTCGAATGACTCATTTTTTCTATCAGACTGACAGCAAGATTGAAGGTGTTATTGACTAAAGTCCAAATCGTTGTGTAATGGTGTGAATTTGCAAGTTGTAGACAGTCGCAATACACTGCTACTGTTACAGTCGCGACTTCATTATGGGAATACTGTCACTGTTGCAACTTTACTTTGGGAATATTATCATGGTCATGACTTTAAAATTATCGAGGTCGTGACTTTAAAATTGTCGTTAACAGGAGGAAACTTTGCAGTGCTTGTTTATGAGGGTATCTTCCATTACAGATCGATATCGATGTGTCTTTTCAATGGGACTTAGGCTAAATAGCAGAACCATCTCCACAGGGAATAATGGGTTGACGCCAGCCTAAGGGTCGATAATCTTTAAATATAGGCTATTTCTCCTGCATTTACTAACATAGTAACATAGTAACATAGTTTATAAGGCTGAAAAAAGACACAAGTCCATC
>WMED01019493.1:1646-12413 GCA_019650415.1 Pipa parva | reverse complement strand
TAAAAAGTTACTGAATCAATTTTAAGTCACTGAATCGTTTCGGATCGGATCGTTTTAAATGAACCAAGATTGTTCTTGAATCATATCGGCAGCCATGAATCGTGATACGAATCGAATCGTTGTTAAAATGAATCGTTACACCCCTAACCTTAATCATGAACATACAGTATATGATATAATGGTGTAGTATACAGTATATACAAGAAAAAATGTATAAATTAAAATATATAAATAAAAATGTATAGATACAAATTTGAATGTGTAGTAACTTAAGTGATGACATGATCTAAAACAATGCTTAATTAAAGTACTAAATACATGAAAACCAAGAGTGCAAATAAGAATGGAATAAATGAATAACGGATACAAGACCATGAAATGGTGTGATGATAGTGTGGTAATAAAATGTGATGATGAAATATATGATCTGTGAGAGTAGAAGATACAGTAAATGTTTAATTTATTTAAATAGATGTTTTATCATAGTGAAACAAATATGAGTGTCATGTAATACTAAATGATATAACATTATTAGTCTATAAAATAATACAGGTCCCAATCATAATTAAGACCATGAGGTTGTCTTGTATTGAGGTGAAAGATCCAATAAACCTCACGTTTATTGAGGGATCTGATAATATCACCCCCTCTAGAACTTAAGGGGATACTTTCTATACCTTGTATAGTAAAGTAAGATATATTAGTCATTATAATTAAAATGCTTAGCAATATTAGTCAGTTTATGGTTAGCAATATTATTTAAATGTTCTCTGATTATTTCTTTAAGGGGTCGTGTAGTACGTCCCACATACTGAATGCCACAATTAGCACATGTGATGAGATAGATGACATTTATGTTGTTACAGTTAATATACTGTCTTATGTCATATACCTTCTGAGTTACACGACTAGTGAAGGTTTTAAACATGCACATATAGTGGCAACATGTACAAATAGTTGCTCCACATTTGTAGTTACCTTTAGTGGATAACCATGTAACCTGCTTGAAAGACTTTAATTAAGAGGGTGATATAATGTTTGATACAGTTGGAGCCCTGCTAGAAACACATTTAATGCCGTTCAACAAAATTTTCCTAAGATCAGGGTCATTGTAAAGTATGGGTAAGTTTTTGGTAAGGATATGTCTGATCTGATCAAATTCAACGCTATAGTTGGTAATGAAAATAACTGATTGTTTATTATTCTTTTTGATGTTATTCTTATTATTTTTATATCTATATTTGTTGTTTCTATCTGTGTTATCATTAATAGCATAGTGTTGACTTTCTCTAGTTCATGCACTAGAATGGATTGATGTGTTATCAGAGGTATGCAAAAGAGCCTCCCTAGGAGTGTTCAAAGACCTTAAATAGGCCGATTCTATCATCTCATAAGAATATCCCCTCGCTCTGAACCTAGCTTTCAGGTCAATTGCCTTAGTTAGAAATACTTCATCAGTGGAACAATTGCGACGTAATCTTAAAAATTGGCTGACAGGAATGTTGATGTTATGTCTAGGATGACAACTAGAGGCTCTTAACAAACCATTGCAGGAAGGGGTTTTCCTGAAAATCTCAGTGATGACTTTGTTACTTGATCCACCACTTAATCGAAGATCTAGATAGTTAATATTATATTTCCCATATTCCATGGTGAATGTTAAACATAAACTATTTGAATTCAAATAATCCAAAAATGATACTGTATCTTGTTCAGTACCCTGCCATATTAACAGTAAATCATTGATATAGCGAAAGTATGATGTAATACACTGTTAATAGAATTATTCATGATGTGCCATTCCCATCAACCCATGTACAGGTTGGCATAAGAAGACGCTAACCTGGCACCCATTGATATCCCTGTAATCTGTAAATAAAACTCACCCATGAATGTAAAATAGTTGTGAGTTAATAGAAAATCTAATACCCATAAAATGTATTAAATGAGTACTACACTGTAATAACTACAGTATAAGAGGATAGATGCCACGTCACAGCCCATTTTCCAAGATCATGTGGTATAATGGAGTAGAGAGAAACAACATCCATAGAGAGCCATGAAAATCTGTCACACCATTAAAAAGTGTCAAGAATACTTAATAACTGGGTTGAGTCTCTAAGATAGGAAGGTAACCTAATGACAAACGGCAGTAAGATGACATCTAAGCAGTATCCAAGGGGTTCAAACAGAATTTAGAATATAGTTCAAAAGAATATAGTAAGGCACGGAGAATCCCTCGAGGTCTAAGAATGAAAAAGGTACCTATTTGTATACCTAAATATCACATTTTGGCTTCTAAGTGGTATGATGTTCTGACAGAATGTTCCTTTAACCTGATTAATATTTTACTGGAATATTACGAACAACAGATTGTAGTCTTACATGATGAAATTGCTACTTTACAAAATGTTATGTCTAAGGATGATTCGGAAGAAGTTTTGTTGAATTTGGACAAGCAATTAGATTCCAACATGCAGCAGTATGAGAAGTCCATTATGGACATTAAAAAAAATATAAATTCATTCAAGATTAGGAGGATTATGAGGCTGCTAGAGTCTATCAATGGAATACACCACGTTACAATAGATCCAAATCAAGTATACCTAAATCTATTTTGAAACCCAGGAGGAATATATATATTACCCTCTCTGAGGTCAGTGATAGCGATTTTGAAGAAACCATATGCTCTGGGTCCATTAATGATGGAAACTTTCAATTGTACCCTTTGGAGCGGGGAGAAACATGGCGTTTGAAAAATTACAAAGAAACACTGCGTAGAAACAGACGTGGAGGAAGCCAAAGGATGGGAAACAAGAAGATGAGGTTATCGTACAGCTCGAACACACAGGATGTCCAGGAGGGAGTAACATCACCTATTGTCAACCTTTCAAACAGGCAAGCACTACTAGCCTACTAAGCGGTGCAGCAGGCTGAGAGTCTAAAAGTGGGATTATGCAGGTGTCATTAAGGATTGGGGGGGGGGCGCAATTTCATTACTCCGCTTAGGGCGCCAAAAAACCTTTGCCCGGCCCTGACACACAGAGAAGGTAAAAGAATTCAATACAGCAAATAAATGACACATGAAACTAGAACACATTAATTTGTCTTGCATGTGGGCCACACTTATTTACCAATCATGCAGGAAAACACTGTCCAATCAGTGACAAATAGTCAGTCTGTATATAGAACAGGTTCCCATTGCAAAAGCTTATTTTTTTTGGGGGGGGGAGCTTTGCAACCTCTTGCCATGACTGCCTGCCTGTGCAATCACTGCCCCTTCTGAACTATTAAACTGTTTTCTACATAGCAGAAGCAGTGTTGCCAACTTAGCGACTTTATTGCTATATTTAGCGACTTTTATGACCCCCCACCAAGTTTTTTTTTTAAAGCTACTAGCGACAACTCTAGTGACTTTTTCTGGTGGTATTGGAGACTTTTGGAGACTCCATGCGAAGCGCCAATTGATCTGCAGTTATTGTCAACTGCCCCACCCCAAAGCACTGACAGGCAGTTAGTCTTGCAGTAGCAGCCTCACCACTGCAGTTAGAGCAGAGAAGAGAGCCACCCCTAACCAATGTTGCCAAGTTAACGACTTTTATGACCCCTCTAATGACTTTTTTTTTTTAAAGTGACTAGTGACAAATCTAGTGACTTTTTCTGGTGTAGTGTAATGTAATAGCAAATCCGAGACTGTGACAATTTCTAAGGTTGTGACTGTGACAATATTTGCATTATAATGACGCAATGATGCAACAGTGTGTCTGTTGGTAATGGAACCCCTTTTGAAAGGAATCTCTAGCCTCTGTTTTACCTTGTTTCAAGTGATCAATTTGAGGGAAATAAGCTAACAGAAGTATTAATGTACGCTAATCCTACATTGTCTGTCACTATAAAACAAAGTATTATGAAGCAGCAAATTGGTACCTTTGGCTTCTATTTCTATCTTATAGAACTGCTGGTGCTAGTATTTCGCAGCCGCTATACTGGATCCTTGTTAAAGGAACAGTCTGGCCAAATTAAAAAAAACAAACATTTTATTATTTAGGCTTATTGACCCCTTTTTGCCAAAGGATTTATTATCAATTATTTGAAAAAAAGTTACATTTCTTACCTGTTAAGAAGTGCTATACAGCACTTCCATGTTGCATGTTTATGATGAAACAGCGCTAGCGACTCTATAGCGTCCTGAGCAGGAGACACCTATCAGTAGCGCATTCCTTGCTGGCACTGAAGCCCCCGCATCGTCATGAGTTCCAATAACTCACACGGAGAGTGTGCACGTCATTATTGCGTCCTCACTGTATGACATGCACGCTCTTCCTGTCAGTTCTAGGAAATGCCAATGCAGTGCTTCAGTACTAGCACGGCCAGCGAGGAACCTGCTCCTGAAAGGTGTCTCCTGTTTAGGATGCAGTAGAGCCACCTGCGCTGTTTCAGGCTGGGGAATGCAACATGGAACACTTCTTTACAGGTAAGAAATTTAAAGTGCACCTGTCACCTCAAAACTCTAATACTAATTTAAGTTCTACTAATATAATAAACTTTTTGTAAATAATATATGTATTTAAAAAAATGTACCTTTATACAGTGTTTCTCTCTTCCATCTTGTATGTATGTATGAATAATTTTATTTATAAAGTGCCACAAATTTATGCAGAGCTGTAGAATTCAGCAATACAAGTACAATAGAGACATGGGAAAAGTGCATTAAACAATACAAGTAAAATAACGCAAGGATACATCACTTAAAGGCTGACTTTTCTTTTCTGAGTTGGGTAGGCGTGGCTAAATGATGATTGACATTATAGCTCCTCCAATCAGATCATTGCTAGATCTTGAGTTAAGGCAACGGTTCTCAACCTGTGGGTCGCGACCCCTTTGTGGGTCAAACGACACTCTCACAGAGGTCGCCAAACATGCTGTAATTCCGGAAGTGAGCATAGGTCCCCTTATATGGGGTGCCTGCGTGGTGACACATGTATGTGATGACGTCGCACACAAGCATTATCATGTGGCGTGCAACGCGATGACGTTTGGCTGAGACGTCACCATGTGATGTATGACGAGATGATGTCACCAACACACGCCTTCATCATGACGTCATCATGGGGGTTGCCGATCCAGGTAGGTTGAGAATTGCTGATTTAAGGGATCTGATTGGAGGAACCATAATGTCAGTCATCATTTAGCCCCACCCACTCGACTTGGGAAAGAAAAGCCAGGCTGACAGGGAAGATGCCAGAGAAAAATGCTGTTTAAAGGTACTTTTTTTAATTGCATATATATTTACAAAAACATTTATTTAATTAGTAGAACCTAAATTATTAGTGTTTTGAGGTGACAGGTACACTTTAAATTTTTTAAAATTGATAATAAATTGTATTGACAAAAAGAGGTTAATAAGCCTAAATAATAAAATGTATTTTCTTTTAATTTGGCTTGACTGCTTCTTTAATATGCTAATGAACCTGAACCACTAAGAGCTGTTTTTTTTACACATGCTTTGTATTTATGTTCACAATATACTCACATACTCTGTTCAAAGCTGGATATTTATTAAACTGAACTCTGTTCAGATGGTGGCTCACTCAATAATAATGGTATAACTAGGAACCAATCAGGATCCAAACTCCGCTCCTCAGTTGGCCAATCAGAAGTGTGAGGCCAAGTTCCAGTTGGTCACTAGGTATACCACTATTACTGAGCTGGCTAAACTTGTACTAGACAATGCAATACAGACTACAAAACACTGGAAAGGAACTTTAAACAGTTTTTGGAATAATTGAATTTGAACAGGTTATGTTATATTGCAAACTTGCTTATTTACCTTGAGTGAATCATTGGAAGGAAAGAATTGCAACAGCAATTCAACCATCCTACCTGTTAATACAATGGATATTCAGTAACACACATTGCATATTCCTGATTTAGATACACAGGTTAAACAGCCACTGATTCCAAGTTAAAAAGAAACTCAACGAGTGGATCTTAATATAAATAAAAAGAACCTTTTTTTATTTTTTTCCCAAAGAGGAAATTTTTACCCTTTAAATTCCACACCTGAAATATACCTCCAGTTTAACTCTTTCCCTGCCAACAGCATGCTATCATGGTAGTTAAAAGGGTTAATAAATCCAGAACATACTGGTAGCCCTTCCTTTACAGATCACAGCTGTGAGAGCTCAAGCCTGCAGACTTCTTCTGTTTCTTTAACACGTATTTGCACATATTTCAAATTCCACCCCAGAGTTACCATGGTGAGAATTCAACCAGGATAAAATGTTTTGCTGCTTTTTTTTTTTTTCTTCCCCATCTCTGGTTGTCCCTAGTTTAATCAGTGTTGGAAATGTGCGTGACTGCAGCTGCATACATATTCTGGCATGCATTAAATTATTGCTGCTATGGAAACTTTGGAGCGATGGTCTATGACATGCGTTATCCAAGAATTCCATCAATATCATGGCATATTCATATTGTTTTCTTGTGAATAAGTTTACACCTTCATTTACACAACTGGTATTGCTGTCTTGGGTCATTTCCGGCTCTGCTTCTGTTCAAATGCACATGCTTTTTCATTGCTTGCTATTGCAATTGCTCAGTAGCGTTTACTGTGCATTCTAGGTAACAGGATTCTTTTGATATGTTTCCAAATGGCGTCAATTGAGGCGTCAATGTGTGATTGACACCTCAATGCAAACATAAACAGTAATTTGGGTTCTAAAATAAATTAGACCACATTAGCCCAGGTACAAACAAGTGAGATAACCACAATAATGCAGGAGTTAATGAGTTACCATACTACCTCTTACTACTGTCAGGTGACCTGTTCTAATACAGTGATTGCATGCATTAACTCTATGGGTATATAATAAATACAAATGCAGCAGTCTTTGGCTTTCCAGTAGTTGCAGAATTCCAACTCTCAGCATTCTCCCTTCCTTGGCTTTTTTTATAAATTAAATGAATGTTTCTGTACAGTATGGCTTATATATGCATATGGTGATGATACTGCATAATGATATATACTTTATGCTTATTTATATAGCACCACCATATTGCACAGCTCTTTACAGAGGTTGTGAAGTCTGCAATTTCATTTCCCTACACGATTAATACTGATTGACTGCTTTAATACTGGACAGACAGTGAGTTTTTTTTTTTATCACGCAGGTATCGAAAATTTAACTTTTTTTTTTTTTTATTGCCATGTGGAAAGATTTTTAATGCTTTTTTATTTTTTACATTAAAAAGTTGTTTTTTGACCCTTTAAAAATCAGCAGAATCCCTTATAAAAATCCTCCAAAAATTGCATACAGATGATTCCCTGAGAAGAATCGAACGCTGGACCCAGCGCTGCTGCTAAGCAGCACTGGGAACCAATGATCACCTGCACTGGCCTTCAAAAACGTAAATAGTGATCAACAAATCTGCTGCACTGTATCATAATAACAAGCACAGAAGTGAAGATAAAAGTTAGGCTGCGTGCATAATCATATATGTAACTGGCATGCAGCACTGTATAATGGTATAAGGCATGCGCTTGTTTACAATAAGGGTTAGGTTACATTCACTCATCACAATGTCTCTGTGATCAAGAGAGGGAGACCTGTCAGAGATAACATCCCATTACAAATCTTAAAAATTAGCAGAGAGAGATACAGTTTCTCTCTATGCTCCCAGGCGATAGATCAAACTCCCAGCCTTACTACTGAGAGGCACTGTGCAACAGATCTCTGCTTCACATTACTGCAAAAATCTCTCTTTGTTTCAAGGTACAGCCACCTGTAGGTAAAGTGACAAGTGTACTGGCATAATCCCACTGACCCACAACTTGTGCCAGCTTCACATGTGTTTGTGAGCGGTGAGCATGCTTTGTTGTGACTTACTGCACACAAAAATATGAAAAGCAGTCACAAGCAGCGTCCTAGTTAACTCTGTAGTGGGCTAATGCTACACCTGACATGCAATGCACTTATGGGTTGGTTACGCCACTGCTGGGGTACGGCTTGACCTGCCATTGTCACGGTACGTCCGCATGTGGTCAAAACCATGACTGTCTGTCCCACAACATAGACTTAAAAGGACAGTAACACTGAAGATTGAAAAAATTTCAGATGCATTTACACTTCTACCTTGTGTATAGAAAGTGAGATAAATGTAGGATACCCTGTTTCCCCGAAAGTAAGACATCCCCCGAAAATAAGGCATGGGGGATGTTTTACTGTGGCATTTGAAATAAGACACCCCCCCCCCCGAACTAAGGCACCCCCAATATCGGCTTCTGCAGACACCCTCCTGTTACAGCACTCTTCTCTGCCTCCCCCGGCACACACTAATGATGTCATCAAGAAGCAGTGAGGGAGGAAATGAGGAGCGCTGTAACATTAACCTACTGCAGACGGTGCCGAGCAGGGGAAGAGATAGGGAAAAGGGGGGGTGAGCACCAGGATAGTGCCCCCTCCCCTCCTTCAGAGGACATGGAGCAGGGAGGGGGTGAAAATAGAATAGTGAAAATAGGATTGTGAGTAAGATCTGTTTAACCCCCTCCATACTCCATGTCCTCTGAAGGGGGGGCAAGCAGCACAGAGTGGGAGGGGAGTTGTGGAGGAAAGCAGCACAGTGTGGGAGGGGGTTGTGGGGCAGGCAGCAAAGTGTATTTTAAATATTGTATTTGTTCCCTTTTTTTTTGTATGAGTGTGATTTTTTTTTCTTTTGGGAAATATAAGACATCCCCTGAAAATAAGACATAGTGTAACTTTGGGAGCAAAAATTAATATAAGACACTGTCTTATTTTTGGGGAAACAGGGTATTACCTAGGCACATTTCCTCTATATGCTTCATGGTAAGCACCATAGAAGACAATGGGACTGGCAGGGGTCTGTTTAACAACATTGCTGCCATCAGTAAAATAAGAGCAAACAAAGAGCAACACAATTCATGAATGGCAGTAGAATGTAGCACCGTGTTAGCCATAGATTTAAGCAAAGACAAGAGAGTATAGGTGATGCCTTTTATTGGCTAACGGAATAGATTTACTATCTATTCCGTTAGCCAGTAAAAGGTATCACCTATACCAGTGGTAGCGAACCTTTTTGGCACTCCGTGCCAAAAAGGTGACGCCACCCCCGAGCGCATCCCCCCAAGTGCTGGCACTGGTGACGTCATCATGCCAGCGCTGGGAGGAGGAGCGCACACGCGCCGGGGGAGGAGAACTCCCCTGCTCGTGTGCGCTTCTTCAGTGCAGGCCACGGACCGGATCCGGGTCCGTGGCCTGTACTGAAGGAAGAGGTGACGGCTCTGCGTGCGATGGCTCCCTCTTCTCCCACAAAGAGCCGGCCGACCTCCTACTTCCCCAGCAGTGCAGACGCTAATGAATGATGTCATCGCGCCTGCACTGCTGGGGAAGTATTAGGTCAGCCGGCTCTTTGTGGGAGAAGAGCGAGCCATCACAAGTGCCTCCTTCAAGCAGGGATGGCGATGGCACGCGTGCCAGCAGAGAAGGCTCTGCGTGCCCTCTATGGCACGCGTGCCATAGGTTTGCCATCCCTGACCTATGCTCTCATGTCTTTGCACAATTCATGAATGTAACTTTAAAGATAACAATTTATCTGCTGTATCTGAATAACTACCATGACAATCCCAATGGGAATTTTGATTATTTTTTTTTATATTACTGTTCCATTAAAGGAACCACTGCTTGTGACTTCATTATTTATTTTCATGAAAAGTAAACTGAACCCATGTTCTTGCCGCAGTTTACTATGCCAGAAAATACACAATGAAGTCACTATCTGTGGCCCATTTAAACTCTCCGGAGTGCATTGTGTTATTGTGGTTTAAAGGAGAACTATAGTGTTCCAGTGTATGTACCTTATCGTATCCAGCAGCAGTACACTAACAGTACTGCTACATGATCAGCTTTTATCTCATGATCCTATGTCCAGGATAGACCCACTGGTAATGAATAGATTAAATCTAACCAATACTGCAATCATTGCAAAGACAATACATGGCACAGACTGGCAGAATAAACCCCACAGTGCCAGACGGACTGGATTTAACTGATATAATTCCAACTCACAGAGCTCTGTGCATTAAATGTATACTTTTATCATTCTAGGTGAGTCATCTTGACCTCTTGGCCAGCAGTCTATTTACAGTATTGGCCCCGGTGATGTAGATATTGTTTACCATGTCAGATCACCCAGAATACCCAATTATGCCATACTACAAACACACAGTGTATCTCTTAACTTTCCTAAAGTTAACCACCTGCAAATGCCAGTGCAGCTGCATTTATTCTTATAGAGCTAACCCCCCAAAGGCAGCAAAGGGTTAAGCAGTTTTGTGACATCGCATGAAAAGAATTGCTGTCCCAAGTACAGACAAAGTTTTTCCAGCTGCTACCAGTCGCTTACTCCCACTAAAATCTGGCCATACAGGGTACAATTTCTCAGAACATCACAGGTACATGGAGCCATAATTGACACATAAATTGTACGTGTCTGTGGGCAGAAAAGACCCCATTGGCAGATTTCTGTCGAAAAGAGCTGGGAAATCATTTCACCAGACCAGAAGATGTAAACTAACCTGTTGTTGAAATGCCAAACACACACCCTGCAAGTAAATCACATAGCCACATCATAACATCAAGATCTGGAATCTTGGGGAAAACCAAATCGTACTGTGTGTGTATGGCAAGCACCCCCATTACTCATCTCTCGATCACTAGTCTAGATGCTACGCTGGATCACTAGTCTAGA
>WMED01019492.1:0-12413 GCA_019650415.1 Pipa parva | reverse complement strand
CGCAGTCGCCCGAACTGTTCGCACTACTTCGGACAATGGTGAATTCCCCCCTAAATGTTTGCTGGTATAGGGGTAATGCTGAAGTAAAGGGTTTAACACTTACTGATTCAATTCCTTCCTCCTGCTGGTCAGAGCATGGATTCTGTTGTAATATTGCTTTTGTGTTCGCTCAACTTGGTGGTTTTCATAATATCCATATTTTATAGTACAGTTTAGTACTATATACTATACAGTATAGTTCAGCGCTGCATAAATTTGTGGCGCTTTATAAATAAAATTTAACATACATACATTGGCTATTGGGGTCACTGTTATTTTGGGGTTTGTGATTGGCAAAAGATTAAAAAATAAGAAACACAAATTTAGATATGTTGCAGGGCTGATTTTTTCAAATTCTTTAAATTAGATTTTGTCATTTGAACTCAATGCATTAACATATCCAGATATGTTAAGAGTATTTTCTCCATAAGACTGCATGTAAATTTACTCTCTTATATTACATTATCTTAACTCATTGCTATGTAGGTATGCTACAAAGTTATTCATATCACAAAGTGTTTAATAACAAAACCACCCAGTATATACAAATTGTATAACTTAAAATTTTTTGTAGACTGATGATCATTTAGCAAGCTATAGAGATTTTTACTGGTTCTGATCAGGCTTTGAATTCTGGTTTCCATCTCTGTAATCCCTCTCAGTTCCAGTTTTTGATTTTTGATATGAACTAAGGCTTTTCCACTGACCTCAATTACTTTCCTCTCCCTTGTTGACACCTAGTTTCTGATACCAGCAGCTGCAGTATCTCCCATGCTACCCGCAGCAGCAGTTATTAATATATCCCTATTGTCAGGTGAAGTTTTGGCATGGGCATCCCCTCTCCTGGAGCAATGAAGCTCAATGCTTAACAATCTTGAAACATTTTTAACTGAAATGGCATTGATTTTCGATGGCCCAAAGAAGGAAGCTGCAGCTGAAATAACTCTGCTGAATGTATCACAAGAACAATGCTCAGTTTCAAATACATTGCAACCTTCCGCAAGTGGGTCACTGTGGAATTATGTGGAATTATTCTGCACAACACTTTCATTTTTGTCCTGGATCATCCAAGGCAGTCCAGGATGAGCTGGTGAGAGCATGGGCTCCACAAGATTTAGAGGCTTTTGCTTAACTCTTTCTGTTTGTTTATAGAAAAATTAATGGAGCTTTGGAACCTTGGCTTTCATTGATTCTGGAGCTGGAAGTAACGCTATCTCTGCAAAGTTAGTGATGAAGGTGGGTTTGCATACTGAGAAAATCTGCCAACGGTGATAATTCATGTTGTAGATGGATCAGAAGTGCAGGGGGAGCAATCTCTCTGGAATTAAACAATGTTTACCTGAGTGTAAATAAATGTTATATTGAAAAACTATCATTTGATGTGGTACTATCTTTAATTGTGGATGTTAATAGAGATAGGGAACCAACCTCTAGGTTGGTAGTTCTTGACAATGCCTATGAGGTTCAGCAGTCCGAACAGGGAAAAGTTCCCGATCCTTAACATTGATTTTTCAGACGTGTTTGACAAGAAAAAGGAGGGAAAAGAGTTACCTCACTGCCTGTGTGATTGACCAATCAACCACTTTCTTGAGCTGAAATTCTTTTGGGTCAGATCTATAATCTGTCTGGTTCAGAAATAAAAGAATTGAAGGGATATGCACAAGATAATCTTCAAAAGGGATTCATCTGACCCTCTTCTTCTCCTGCTGCTGCTTCAATTTTTTATTTTTTTTAAAGAAAAAAGATGGGTCCTTGTGCCCTAAACAGGATAACTATCAAGGGCAGATACCCATTACCTTTAATATCTCAATTACTGGACCATCTTATTGTAGCAAAGATTTTCACTAAGTTAGATTTGGACAGGGCATATAATCTGATTTGGATCCCTGCCAGGGATGAGTGGAAAACTGCTTTCTGTACCCAGTACAGACAATATGAATATCTTGCCATGTCCTTTGAGTTATATAACACCCCAGATATCTTCCAATGATTTGTAAATGAGATCTTCCACGAATTACTATATTGTTATGTCATAATATATCTAGATGACATTTTAGTCTGTTCTGACTTATTGAAAGAGCATTGTAATCATGTATGTGAGGTACTTACATACTTATGTCAACATCTACTATTTGGTAGAATTGAGAAGTGTGAATTTGAAGTCACCAAAATTTAATCTCTAAGTTTTGAAATTTTTGAGCATGGGTTACTTTTGGAGACACACAAGGTTGAAGCCATTTTATAATGTCCCACTCCAAGAGCCATTAAAGATATTGAACACTTTTTCAGGTTCTCTGACTTCTATAGGAGGTTTATCTGACAATTTTTCCAAATTATTGCCACAATCACAGCTACTGTTCATGCTGGGAAGCATGTTAACTGGACCCTGGAAGCCCAAGTTGCCTTTGATAAATTAAAGGTACGCATTACATCCGCCCTCATCTAGTTTATTGGAACAAAGTGACTTCTCCACTTATCTGCATTTTTCTCCCTAAAGATTTCAAACTCAGAGGTTTATTATGACTTCATTCTTATAGAGAGTTTATTTGTCATTTATACATATTAATGACTATATTCTGTTAATATAATAATGTAATATCTTTAAGGTAGTTGGTGTTTTTAGACAGTTGGGTTTCAGAGAAATCCATTTCAGGGCCATGAATCTTGTATGCATACTGTATATGGTACACTACACAGTAGTTCAACAGTGGAGGGGAACAGGTTGATAATTATTTGTGTTTATATGTTATGTTGAAGTACATATTTTACCCATATAGCACAAATTAGTGAGTCAAATGAAAATATTCTTCTTAGTCCAGAATCATTGTATTAACTTTAATCAGTTTTGCAGCACTGTGAGATACTTTGATATTTGTTTTAAAAGAATACTTTCTGCTAAGTGCAAAAAACTCTGGGACTGTCAACATTTGACAACAGCAAATTTGTTACCCTAATATTATTGCTGTCAAAAACTGCCAATAGCAAAGATTAACTTTCAACTTCACATACAATTAGACTATTTTACTGCGGACAAAATGTTTTTTTCTTCTTGAGAATTTAATACAATAATAGTCTTTTCATTTTAGCACCATGAACAGCAGGTAAGATACCAGTGTGTTGGACTCGAGAAATCTCCTCAGACACAAAGAACTGGATTATACGGGAGATGTAGACATCAAATCTTTGAATAAAATGCAATCTTATTTCAATACTAATTATGTTTTGCTGCTTCTTAATGAATTCATTGCTTAATGTAACCACAGCAACACCAGTTATAGCATACATAGTTGTTATTATTATTCCATTAACAAAGTCCTGAATATAAATACTGGAATGTATTTTGAAATGCGGGTGATTTCATTTCAGTTTGAACACTCTAGAAATGAGTATTTTTTTAATGTACTCCTGCGTTTACATTTTTGCCTTTAATGTGACCAGTTTAGTGAATGATGAATACCACTTTAGGGCTTAAACAAAAATAATAATGTAATGTGAAGATCAAAATGGTAAAAAAAACAATAAACAATTCATAAGCAATGCATCAGAAGTATTTTCTCACTCTCCCACCTACTGAGTTTTATGACACCATGAAACCTGAGCTACATCATGTATCTGTAACCAAAGTGCATTTTTTTATAATATATCATTATAAGAGTACTAAAGGAAAACATGTCTTGTCCATAATAAAAGGCACAACCTTTGTGCACCCAACCCAATATTGAATATTCAGAAGTTGAGCAAAATATAGTTTCTTTTGTGAGGTCACAAAAGGTTTGAGATTTTTTTGTCTGTATTCTTAAAATGGGTATTCTTGGTTGGTTCTCAACTAGAAATTGTTTACTTTAGATGGGACATTCCAATTCATGTATGAAACTAAATTTTTTCATTGAAATTCCTGTATAGGATACTGGTCTCTTGGGACTCCTGCACAATTTTTTATGGGTTTTCCATGGAAATGCTCTCTTTCTTAGACATTCAGTATCGACTGGTCCATTTATGAAAAGCATACTTATCCTGTGATGGCCATGATTACATCACCTATTAGAAACCTGAGCAGGTGCACCACTCTTCCTTAGACATTCAGTATCGTCTGGTCCATTTATGAAAAGCATACTTATCCTGTGATGACCATGATTACATCACCTATTAGAAACCTGAACAGGTGCACCACTCTTCCTTAGACATTCAGTATCGACTGGTCCATTTATGAAAAGCATACTTATCCTGTGATGGCCATGATTACATCACCTATTAGAAACTTGAACAGGTGCACCACTCTTGCAGCCACCATACAATGTGGAATTCCATAAACAGTGTAGACCAGAGGTCCCCAAGCGCCGGTCCGCGTACCAGGACCGGGCCGTTGGGGTTTTTCAGCCGGTCCGTGTCACCGCTGACACCTAGCTCTGCGGCCCTGGTCAGAGCACGTGATAATGTTCTCTGCTGTAGCCGTGACAGCTCGCAGCTGTCACGGCAGAGAACATTATGCAGGACAGGGCGGGGCATTGGCGGGTCTTTGAGATGCAGCCAGCATAGCAGTAACCTGTTACACGGGACGGGGCGGCAGGCTCTCCTCACTGACTCGCCCCCGGCAGAACATGTTATGTGGTGCGTGCTGGGCAGGGCAGGGCAGCAGACTGGCCTCATTGACGCAGCTCCGCTGTTAAGTGTGTAGCGCAGCTAAGCTCCACCCCTCCATAATCCTGCCCCCATATGGCCAAAGCTCCACCCCTGCCCCACCGGGCCATGGAAAACTGGCCTTGCTTAAAGCCGGTCCCTAGTGCAAAAAAGGTTGGGGACCTCTGGTGTAGACAGATCTACCTATAATATAGTTGGATTAATCTAACTGAATTAATTATAAAGATAATTCATACTACTATAATCATATATTTCATATAAATGATACTAATATAACAATACTACAGTACTTATCTTTCTAATTAGCACAAAAATTGTCATTTTTGCCAAAGTGTAAGGGAAAACACAACTTTCTCGGTTTTTATTTTGAAAAATATTGCACTAAATTGATAAAATGATATATTTTAGAAAATATTTAGACTTGAGGCATCATGTTTTACACAGGTAGCTACCCCTCAAAAATATAAACTCCCATTTGGATTGGCATAGCAGTTTGGAAAATACGGCACTTGTAAAAAAGTTATTTTTGAAATTCAATTCATAAATATTATTGCTTTCTGTCTGTTCTTATCTTTACTGATAGCAGTCATATTGTTATACAGATCTGACCCAGTCCATTTGTATTTTATGGTGCTTTATTCAGATAGTGTGCCCTATGGCCCTATTTTTAAAACTATATAGCTAAATATCTTACTTTCTAGACACAATTTAGAAGCACTCATTGAATATATAGTAATATTTATTAACAATACATGCATTTGGTGTTTATTGGTGTTACTATTTTTTTTAAAATCTGGAGGTTATCTGAAGTAAATTCCAGTCTGTGTTCCATGAACGGTCTGATAAAATGAATAATTACTTCACAATCTTGTCACTTATATACCTTTGCTAACCAGAAAAATACATTCTTATAAATCAGTGGCCTGTGAAATAGCAAATTCATCCAGATACATCCAAAAGCATGAGTATTATTTTGCATTTCACATTATACCAGAATAAACTGACTGTGCATGTAGAAATATATAGTTATCACTTCATGCTTCTTATAGTAATGTGGCCTTGCAATGTTTTGCTATCATCTTGTTAAATTGGGTATTGCTCTTGGAAATACAGATGCTTGATCTGCTGGTTTTTCTACTGGTAAAATGATTGAAATGGTCTCTGACTGAGGTTCATTTAAATGAGACCATATAGGTATGAAATAATATTAACACTGGAAGCTCACGTGTCCCTACCCACTTTACACCTCCGGCCATCCATTCTCACTACAAATAAAGATTTTTGCCATTAGAGACAGTAAGATCTAGAATGTACGTGCATAGATGCAAGTTCAATAGGGCATTGTTTGTGAGGGGAGGAAAAGCAGTCTGTTTCTCTAGTTGTTTTTTTTAATCAAATCTTGGAAATGTAAAATGTCCAACCTATATTAAAACCTAAAAGTTAAAAATCAACAGTTTTTTTCATTGCTTAAAATGCCTGTCTGGTTTGCGAAGCCTGTCATATAACAGAATGGAATATTTTTTTAATGCTAAAGTTATCAGCAATGGGTAGAGTATATACAAACAAAGTGCCCTTGTTGATATTTGCTTCCTTTACTACTCATATGTAACCTAGTTGCAATTAAACGGAATTTTCTTTTCATTATTTGGTTTAACAATTGTTAAAAAAAAAAAAAGACAGATCAGAATGCCTCGTGCAGGCCAGCTGTCAATTAAGCCTTGCAAGAGTAAAATAGTAATATATTTTTCATCTAGAAAAGCCTCCAAACCATTTCCAAACCTAACCAAGGATAAGTCAATAAATACTATCTCTCTAGGGAGGGAATTTCAGAGATTTACCATCTTTTGCATATAGAATCCCTTACTGAACTGATGGTGAAATCTTCTTTCCTATAGTTTTAGCTGATGTTTTATGCCACTTGCCGAGACAAGTAAAGAAATGTGAATTTAAAAAAATCTTATAGTAATCTTTACAATATTAGTAAATAAGGGTCATATCACCTCTACAACAATCAAGTCTTCCATTACATTAAAGGAACAGTCTGGACAAAAATAAAAAAGCAACTTTATTTATGTTATTTGTTAACTTTTATTAAATGTAAAGAAGTGCTGTACAGCACTTCCGTGTTGCAGACTCCATCGTCAGTCTCTGCAGGTGACTCTACGGTGTCCCAATTCACTCGAACCCTCTAAGATGCACAATCCTCTCCAGCCGCGCTGATAATGAAGGCCCTCATCGAAATTTCCTATGTCACTTGGGAGAGTGTGCACGTAATCAACACATCCTCCCTGGATGACATACACTCTTTCAAATGTGACATAAGAAATGCCAATGAGGGGCTTCATTATCAGCGCGGTTGGAGAGGACTGCGCATCTTAGAGGAATCGAGTGAATCGGGATGCTTGTAGAGTTGCCTGCAGAGACTGAAGATGGAGTCTGCAACATGGAAGTGCTGTACAGCACTTCTTTACAGGTAAGATTTTCTTTAATTGACAATAAATAGCATTTAATAAAAGCTAGCAAATAACACGAATAAATAAAGGTGTTTTTTTTTTTACCCAGACTATTCCTTTATTTAATTTTGTTGCCCATCTCTATTTAAACTATAAAGTATTTAGATGCTATTCTTATCTTAAGGTGACAACATCATCTTGAAGCACTTGAAAGATTTTATATCTAAGTAAACCACACAACAACTGCTGATCCTTTACACTTGCATTTTATGCTGTTTCCTGTGTTCTTTGTGTAACAACTATTAGCTACTGTTTAGACTGTAAGATACTGTTGTGGATTGTAAGGCCAGGGACCTCCATCCTCTTGTTTCATTCACTGCCTGCCACTTAGAGTGATGTATCATTATGAAAATATAGTTGCATTTTACTTCACTTGTACTATGTTAGGCACTATTCCCATGTCTGTTTTATCATTTTTGTTGAATATTACAGCACAGCATAATCTAGTAGTGCTTTATACATAAAAATATACATGCATAAATACAAAGTTACTATTTTCACTATTCCACATGGTGTAAGAGGAATTAGCCCAGGAGGAGTTGCAAAGTAGGGCAGGTTATAAAGATTTCCCTCACTGAAGTTACTCCACTATATAACTTCCCTTTAATCTTTTGTTCAGAACACTACCATGGGAGACAATTATTTCTAGGAAAATGATTCTACCTGCAAATAGAAATTACATTTTTCCATGTATTTTGTTTAGTTATGTTATGTGCACTTCCATTGCCCAAGTGCAATAAATAGGTTCTTCATCATTACTGTTCCTTTGATATCTTCTGCAGATTGCTAAGACAAAGGGTTAAATACCAAACAACCATATTATAATAATATTATAAAAAAAAAAAAAAAAAAACACCTTTCCATATTTCCATTCACTGGAGAAAAGACTACAGGAATGACATAGTATGTACAAGTAGAAATTACATCAATTCTCTAATGGTGTGTACTGCCCAAAGCCATGGTCAGGTACGAAGGCAGACCTAGTTTTTAAGCCATCATGTCTTTTTGTTGACTTCTGAAGGCACTGCCAAGTTACAGTTTAATTAATCATGCAAGTCTATGATCAGTTCATTTAATTAAAGATCATTTTATATTGGAAGAAATAATTTATTATTTTAAATGAAATGACTACAGCAGATGGGAAGTGAGGGATGCTAGAAGAATTAGATCAAATCCTACGGTCTCTGAGGAAAAGGAAATTTGGCATTGACACACCACAAAATATCTGTTCTTTCTGGGAAATGTTAAAGACATTTCAAGCTCAGTAAGAATATTTCTGCATAGGGTTCTTAAGGAGAAAGTCGCCTACAAAGGAGATGCATATTTCAAATGTTTTGCTATGAACAGGGTGATAACATTTCACCTGTGTAATTTATCATTGTACACAATGCATATGTCACACAACAGGTGTAATTGTAAAGTACTGGAAATCTCTGTTCCATAGTATTAAAGAGGAATATCAGGTTCAAAGCATGACATATTATATTTTACATAGTTACATTGAAAATATATGTGCACCATTAACTTACAACCAATTTTATGTCATGGGTTTATACTAAATAAGACAAATAGGCTATTATGTATTAGAATATTTTATCAGAAGAAAATATTTTAAAATGACGCTATTCATTATTTTTCAACCTACCTGCCAAGTGTTTGGTCACATCTTCAACCAATTCTGGCTCCCTTCTCTTGATTCATCCAGATCCATTTCCCAGATCCGATTATGGAGATTTTACTGGCTATTTTGTAAGGCAGACTCCCCTTTACAGTTCTCTTGCACATCTGTACATTTTCAGTATCTGGAGGTCATGTGTTCTGAGGTGGAACAAGGCCATATGCCTCATCTCCTTCCCATTTAAAGCACTATCTCAAATCATTCTTAGTAAATTTGAACACATTATCAATATTGTAAAATCTCTCTCTAACAAAAATATCACAGAAATGTAAAAGTAGGAGTCTGTGGTGATGTGTTACCAGAATAAAATATTGTCACAGTATATATTCAAAATGATTCATTGTATCTGATCTTTCACTCTTCTTAACTACACATATTGATGATTTGTTCATTTTCTGTTATAATGATGCCAGAGGAGGTAAACTACTATTTTCTCCTCTAGACTTTCACTTACTGTAAGGCATTTTGTTCACAAAATCAATGCAGAAAATAATCCTGCTAACCTCTCTGTCTCTGCAATATCACATCAATGTAATGTTCTATTCATGTGATGACATGTCACTAGATTAGTTGCAAAACATTGTCAACAAAATGTATGCAAGTATATTGCTATTTTATCGATATCGCCATTATAAGATATGCAGAAGGATGCCACTACAGTTGCATGCACTATTGTGTTGTCACCAGACAGACATGTTGCCACATTCAATAAAGTTAATTGCTTGTTTTTTACATTTACATTTATATCTATATCAGGGGCAAATATGAGTAAACAATTCACAATATTAGACCACCTGTTACTTATTTGTTAATTCTTATTGCATGTCAGTCATTGAAAGCAGGCCAATTTATATGTAGATTGTCTGTTACAACATTTTTTTGTAAAACCTGTTGGATGATATTTGAAATTGTTCACATTTCATGGGTAATCCCTTTATCCTCATCAGAAATGGATTCCCCGATCATGCATTTTTTGCATTTAACTTCTAATTCTAGGTTGTTTCCCAGTGTTGCAAAATCAATGTGCCCATGCAATGGCAACAAACAAGGCATAAAAACAGCACACTCAAGAAGTAGGGACCAACAAGTATCCAAGTGTGATGGATCATTATTAGTTGTAAGCGAGAAGGGGATTCCTCTTCCAGGATGTCCTGCAGTAAATGTCCATCGGTAGCAAATGGTTCTCCAGTGGGGGAAGGGAATTACAACTCGATAGCAGGCTGGTTACTCTAGATTTGTTCAATACATTTAATAATTATAAATGCTTGGCAGAGGGATCCCCTTCTCCCTTACAACCAATAAGGATCTGTCACACCAGGAACAAAGGTACCACAAACCATAAGAAATACAAAAGTTAGAAAAGTATTCCAGGTGGATCCCAGTTGATTTAGCCCATATCCCATTTCATAAAGGATGTGAGTAGAGCGGCAGGAATTAACATTTTGTTGGCAATTTATTTTTTGTTTTTTTGCTGATCAGTTAGTTAGTTAAATTAAACTTTTTTTAACTCTTTTGTTGCTGCTGATATCAACTTTTTCCCCACTGTTTTTCAAGATCATAAATACCACAGCTGCAACCTCACTGGTACAACCCTGAGGCAAATTATACCTTGCAACAAAAGATAAAGAAAGAGCATTATTAAAGGGGAACTGTAGTCAAAATACATCTTTACATATGCAGTACTATACCTTAGTGAAAAGCGTTTCTCCCCCATAGTTGTTTCATGTGACGCAGAATGATTGAGTAGGCAGCACTGATAAACTCCGGCACCAGGAAATGTGTAACGTGTACATGCCAGTTTTCCATGAAAAGGTATCCTACTTACTACTTAGCACATGAGTACAAGTTATCTTTCCCTCTGTAATCTACTGTAAACAAGCTTAATTTATGTGGTCAAAAGGTCACTACACTGCTTATCCAATAGCAGTTGGGCAGCTTTTTCTTCTCGTGTTGCCTAACTTGCAGAACAGAAAAAGGAGGGGGAGCGGGAGGAGGAAAATGTTAGCTCTCAGGAAAACTAATTAAGGAAAGAAAACTGCAAGTATTATTTCTTCCCTAAACTTTTTTAACTATTTGTGTCAACAATTGGCTTAGTATAAAGGAATTTTATATGTATGTGTGCAGTTATATCAGCACTATCGTGCCCCTTTAAGTGGCCACTGCTCAGTTTCATGAGCAGAGTCTAAGACTTTGTAAATAACCCCACAGAGGGTTATTCACAAAGGTGCAAATTCGACTGTCGAACAGCAGATTCCCATAGCAAATCCGAGACAATTTCCCCATTGTAAATTTGCAACAATTTTTTAAAGTTAAGATTGTGACAATTTTCCCATAATAAAATCGCGACTGTGACAATATTCTCATTAAAAAGAAGTGACTGTGACAGTAGCAGCTTATTATGACTGTCTTTATCTGGTGAATTTGCACCTATAAGCAACAATTTGGACATTAAGGAATAATACAGGTCATGTATACATTTGATTAGCAAGTGATTTCTACAATTCCTACAAACCGGTTACTATCCAGTAAGTTAGTTGATCATAAGAACTTAGATAAATTTCTAGATAAACCCTGTTTGCAAGCTGAACTGCACAACATCTATAGTTAAATAAAGCAGGTGAATGCATTTGTTATGGTATAAAATTCTGGGTTTTACAAAAATGACTATAAATAAGATATATAGCTTGTTTTGGCTTAGATTTGAGTGTGAATTATATGGTAACTCGACAAACCTTTTCTTTATTTCTCATGTTTATGTAATTTTAATGATTTACTATTCTCTCATATCTTTCTACAAAATGCCATTTACTGTACAATGACAGTTGGGGTTTTTTAATCAAGAAGCAAAGTTTTTGTGCTCATTGATTATTCCCACATTATGTGTAAAATGATCTCATCTCTGAGGGTAAATCCTTATTATTGGTTTGTATTTGCCTTTGCCGACTGCAGATCTTCTACCCATTCCCATTGTTTTTAAAGGAAACTTTAAAACAGCGGTTCTCAACTTTTTGAGAACCACGACCCCAGGCGCTGACATCATGATGTGATGTTTCGACAGAACATCATCACGTACGCGTGGCACGTGGTGATGTTTTGGGCCAACGTCACCCCACAGGATCCCTCATAATAAGGGTCCTGCTGGTGCTTCCGGGCTCAGCAGCGGTTCTCGACCCCCACCGGGGTCGCAACTCACAGGTTGAGAACCGCTGCTTTAAAAACATGCATTTGTTTCCTATTAATACAAAATAAAGTGAAAAAGTACATGTATTTTATAAGAAAAATATGCTTTAAAGAAACCTTTCTACATTTTTAGAAGTGCAGATATTTTTTTTTTTTTTGGGCATTACTTTCAGTTTAGTGTTAAAAATGACAAAACTAGTTGTTAATAATGTAAAAATAGGTTAAATGCAAATGCTTTCTATTATACGTAAGCTCACATATATGGAAATTGCAAATTGCAAAAAGCCGAACAGTAAAACAATCCATACATGGTCCAACAACATGTAATCAGTAATAAATAAATAAATAAATTGGGTGGGGGGGGG
>WMED01019491.1:0-12414 GCA_019650415.1 Pipa parva | reverse complement strand
TAAAAGAAAATATGTAAAGCAAAAATGCTTAAAAAAAAATTACAAATACCAGTGAAAAACAGAATCTAATGCTTATGCTTCAGCAGTTAATGAAAGACAGAGGTGATGATGCGGAGGTCAGGGATCTCTGGAATCCATCCCTGAAGATAGTTCTTTATGACTTTGATTGTGCTTTTGTGACCACTTTTCTATTGCTTAATGACGATGGGACTGATCAGATGTCTTTAATAAATCTGACTAAATTACCAAATTATTAGCATTTGCAGAAATGCAACCAAAAACCTTTAGGGAAACTCTGATATAATACACTGTTAGCTGTAGACATCCATCCACATAGTGCTCTAACAGCAGTTCTATGAACAAATATCCTCCTATTAAAAATTCTTACTAATGTACTTAGACAGTCTTTCATGTGAGTAAAACAATTAATTGTGCCTCCTGTGCAGCGGTACACAGGTCTCAGGAAGGTCAAAATTAATAGATAATGAAGTACCATCAGCAGTTACAATAGTTATAGCTAATGGTGTACACTGTCAGTACCAATAGCACAATGATACTGAGCAGGAGAAAGAGACCAAATCCATATAAAAATAAAGTCAATATTTCAGACCTTTCTTTAACAATTGCTTGTGCTGGGTCAACTATACCTTAATGAATTTTTTAAAAAAAAGGTGGATGACAGTTTAAAGGTTCTGATTGGTTATTTAGCATTATCCAGCCTGTCAGTCAGTTCCTTAACACTGAATAGGAAGTAGCTGAGAGAGGGAAGCAGCTTCAGTAACAAACTGGTGCTAAATTGTGAAGGGTGGAAATAAATAAATAATTTATATGACAGAAAGCATTTATTTAACTTTTATTTAACAGTGGCAAATAGACAGGCAAATAACTGTTGGTGCCTAAACTGTCCATTTAAATACACTTGGGCAATTGGCTCTATTGTAATGTCCTGCAAACCTGATAACTTGTTGAATTTTAGACTGGAGGAGTGTAAATTTGTTATAGAAAGGTAGACAGCACCTTCTCTCCTTCACTGACAGGTACTGTTACTTTGGGTTGATTATGATGTTCTAGTTAATTCTGTTTTACACACAAGAGCCAACCACATTTTGAGGTATTATACTGTTCCGTTGTCTATGTAATTGGATGAAGAATGCCTAAGCTGCCTCTCAGTTTATGCTGGGAGTTGAATACCTATTGTATGGACACAGGCTGTGTATCACTGTACTAATAGCATACAAATCATACTTCAAAGGAGCTCTGTTAATCAAGGTGTCACGGATGCCGTTTGCTGCCATGATCACTTCTTACCTGGCAGTGCAGCTCATGCGCGCTTGTCTCCTAGGCGCACAAGCCACGTCTGCCTGCCTTTTATGAACTGAACGTACGTTTCGAGAGCGCTCCCACTGTGCTAGCATGCAGCAGGAGATTTAAAAGCTGGATAGTTTGGGCACTCGGTACCTAAGCTTCCAGCTAATACAGGCTCATTGCGTTGTTCCTGGTTGTCAGCATTATCCTTCTGCCTTCCTATTGGTCCTGGTTGTAATAATTAAAGTGTCAGCTTCCCTGGTGTTTTCCTGGTGATCTTCGCTTTTAAAGTGACAGTATTCCATTGAGTGTCTGCCCTGTTCTCAAGTCTGGTTATCGTTCCTGTGCTAACTACCACCCTAGCGTGTATGCTCAGGGGTCGCGACCTGGGGGCCCCTTGCAGCAAAGCCCAGTACCTCCTTGCGGAGGTTAAAGGGGAAGACCAGGGGCCTCTTAGACTCCGCGCCTCACAGTGTACCTCACGATGGTACAGAGGGTCCGCTTTCTGTCTGTGACACAAGCTGAAGGAGTTATTGACCTAATAGATTGCACTGGTTTTTGAAATACTGTACTGTTTTATCTTAATAGAATACTCACTTTCCTCTGGCACCTGTGTCAAATTAGATTTAATAACTACCCTACCATTTGCAAAATAACATTCCTCCAGTCTTAGAATGTTTGTTATCTAACCCCTTTAATATGTTACATACACAAATCTCTCTCCCTACATGAATATTAAACATAGATTCTAGAACACAGAATGTTTCCTACAAGAAATTTTATTCCAATTGCAAAACAGTGGGTGAGGAGAAGGAGTTTTTTCCCCAGAACAGGAAAGTTCCAAGGACAGTTTTAGCAAGAATGCATGGAATACTTAATGGATCTTCGTAGATTTGGGGAGTTTAAAATGAAAGGTGGCAGATTTGTTTAATTATCTAAAACAGTGATCTAACGTCAAAGTATAGTATATTTTGATCATAAAAAACTGCTTAAAAGGTACCTGGATGTTCTGGGTGTCCAAAGAAAGCCAGTGTCTTTTCATTCAGTGCTTTGTTCCAAAACACACAACTGTAATTTTGATTGGCGCCTTCACTGTACTTGATAGTACTTGTTGTGTTATAAACCCCATCTGGTGTCAGAGTATGAGAAGTATTTGTTGGTAGACTCACATTATCACCATTATTCTGCCAATAGACCACAGCCTTTGGATAACCTAGTGACTGGCATGTTGAAATTACTTCATTATTTTCAAATGACCACTGCGTGTATATGTTTATCTTCTTGTATGGTGCTGCAATTAAAATATTCAATGATAATAGAAAGTGATTAGTAAACAACCTGCTTCAAATTCTAATTTTCCCTCAAACAAATCTTAGCCAGTCATAACATCAACAGGAAAAACTTCAGATGTAGTAACCTATAGCCACCAATCAGAAGGTAGCATTCAGTGGTATAGGGGGGTTAGAACAGTGAAATCCCACTTTGATTGGTTATTATGGGTAACTAGACCTCTGTAAATGTTTTTTCCAGTTATGTTTGTAGTCTGAAATTCTGCTATTAATGATAAAGTAGAAGTTTGGGATCCTATAAAAATGTTTGGAACATTTTTCCTAAAATGTAGTTGTGATTCCAAGTCATTTATTATTGCACTTTTTTTTAAATGTAAAACATATTCTAATTAAAATTCAAACAAATGTGCAAACTATAAAAAACCATAATTGGCATATGGGATTAAATAATATTTATATATATAATAAATATATTATATTTTATGTTTGTTACTCTTCCATTTCTCTATTTCTTACTAACAAAACCTTTAGTGGCCTCTATAAAGAAATCTATTTGCATCTCAAATGGAAAAAGCATGGTGGCTATTACATGGACTAAAAGGAATAAATCTTTAATGTTGAAACAAAAATGGATTTTGTACATTTTTTTGCCCACAATTAATCCACATGTCCATGCGCTTTAGCCAAGTGAGTTACAGATTACTGGCAAGATTGACACAGGATGGACAGTGACAAGTACAGAAAGGTGGTACCAAATATAGTAGCAACCAGCACAGTGACAATGGTATTTTTTTCTCAGAAAACAGTCTCAGAAATACTTTTAAACCTTTAAAGATCTACAAATGACCTCCGTCCATCAGGAGATTTTTAGACCAGAATACTGTGCACTACATAATTGCAGGTATACTAAATTGTCCATATATATTTATGTCAGAAGTATTTCTGGGCACGATAAGCTGGTTTGGGATTTCGGGGGGGGGGGGGGGGGGCTGTGATGTCATACCTCCAATTTATAAATTAGTAGGGGAAGTTTTTCACGTGGCTTATTTAATTTTATTTGATGGCTGTTTGGTCATGGGATGTTGTAGCGGTAATCAGGATAGCAAGGGTGCTTATAGTGCTGTAGAGGAACCAGGTTTCATGTTCTTGTGTGAAATACATTGCTAATACAATTAGTATAGGAAAACCTCCCAGTGGAGAGCACCTCACAGGAAATAAATGAAGTGAATTACTGTTTAAAATCTTCTTCATGAATTCAATGCAATACATTTATGCTGCTCTCCCCCTTTTAGCTGGAGAATATCCTAGGACTGTTCTTGCATAAGGCACAAACCAATGTGATATTGACTTGTATTGTTGTATTGTTGGTTATTACACCTGGTAAATAATTACAACCAACAAGTGTAATGATGTTGCTTGTATATCTTACACATATACAGTTGATAGATGTGCAGTTGGCTGATAAATAAATAGTAACATATACATATGGAGAGAGAGAATATTTAATGAGAAGTGAAAACAGGACAAAATCATGAGTTATTTTTACTCCAAATTCAAAGAATCTTTTATACAGAAAACTTCTAACTAAGGACTAGTAAAATGTTCTAAAAAACATGCTATATGGTTCATTTGTCTACTACTTTTGATGATTTCAGTATGAAAAAAAGGTGAAACCTTTCTATATTTTTATACACATTAGGACATATTCATCATAGTATGAACACTTGTCAAAAGGACTGAAATCGCATTTATTCCACACTTCCCCAATTCCATGTGTTCACCTAACTTGTGACGATTCACATATCTTAGCATGTACTTGTATGTGCAGTTTAGCTATTTATGAAGCATTGTAGTGCAGTGAAATGGAAAATAGGCAATGTGTACTTGCCAGTTTAACTTGTTAAAGTAATCATAGTGCAGAAATAGGGGGCTAATAGCAGGGCTCCTGGGGTAAGGTCACTGTACGATCAATGAAGAAATAAGAATAGCTTTGCATACACTGAGATGTAAATAACACTTGTAATGTTGGCGACTTTAAAATGGTGCATCAAAAAACAAGCATCAGTTGTTGAACTGTATAAAGATTGGAATTGCTCCAGTTATTGCAGATGAACACAAATCCACTCTGTGTTCATCTTCAGTAAATTAAGTAATTCCAGTTTTAGTACACTTGAGCAACTCATACTTCTTTTTGATGCACTTATATGTGAACTAAGCTGGAGGTCTGTATGGTGGTTCTCCTGTGAAGGGATCAGTTGCCTGGGAATCAACAGAACCTTGCGACTTTAAAATGGTGACAATAGTGGGGACTAAACTATGACAAAGTGGTGACAATATCCTTCCTTATAATCAATTAATAGTACTTTGACATTAGTCTAAAAAATAGACAGTTACAGAGATATTTTCTCATAGAAACAGATCCATGAAAACCATGGGAAAATGATACTGGGGTCATGTCATTTTACCAAACTTTATATATAAATATAAACAACTGACCCTGGACTTCCAAGTTAACTGTTTTATGGTCGGATCCATCGAGTTCTAAAACACAGCGGTATTTCCCAGAATCAGAAAGTTTCACATTTCTAATCTCCAGGACAGCTCTACCATTTTTCAGCTCCTCCATTAACAATGTCGCACGGTCTTTGAATGTTGCTGGCTGGTTTATTAAATCTAATCTTCCATCATAAAGAATTAACACATCTCTGCTTGGTCCTTGAGCAGAGTCTAAATGCTCCCAAGACATCTTTAAGTTATGTACGTTGTCTTCAACTGGAAAAGAGCAGATGAGGTGTACCGTGTCCCCATATTGCGCTGTGTACGTTGATTTGGGAGCTGTTACTACAAAAAAAGCTATTAAATAAAATTAAAAATATTAAACTCGAATGTTTCATGCGGGTCAAATGAGACACAACACAGCTATGGAGGATTACAACATATGCAGCAATAGGTGTCTTCCTTGTTTGTCTTTTACTTCTTTACAATTTCAAATAAACTACCATCACTTTCAAAAAGTAGTTATACTGCTAAAGGTAAGGTTATTATGGGTAAGCAGAATGCCAGGCCAAGGTTCAATGGTCCTAGCCAACTATGACAAAAGGTGACCCGCTCCCCCCACTAGCACTTCCCTTGCAGGCCTATTCTGACATGGACATCATCTGCATGAAGTTTGCATGTTCTTTGACTGAGATGGCCCTAGTCTGTGAGTCTGTGTTGAATTGAGTAAAGAAAAAACGATTGTAAAGACCACAGAAGAAGAGACTGAAGCACCATGGGAGATGTCAGCAATATATAAATAGAACAATACAATAAATTAAATAAATAGCAGGCATTGCTAAGACTTTCCAGACCCCCTTCAAACTTAAACTCTTTTTATCCCAAATGTACTGACCTATAGTTCAAATTTTAGGAATTACACAGCTGCAAACACCTACATATTCTAAAGCTAATATTAGGACCAAAAGCTTTACTCAGGGGGCAATGAATTGTGAATTCAACTAATTAGTAAAATAATTAGCAAAATAAAAGATTTTACTAATTAATCAAATCAATGAAAGACAAAACTGTGTTGCAGATTCACTTACCAAATAGTGAATCCAAATCACATATCATCAGTAAAAGAAGTAGACAGGGCATCTTCTGTTCATCTAAAATTTAATAAATACAATTCTCAATTTCAACAAGCCACATTGCTGTTTATAGGTGCATGTGTAGATTCATTGTAACAGAGTCACAATACTGAAGACACATGGATTTACAAAAAAAAAAAAAAGATAATCTCACCCTAATGTCTTCAAGTGCACCTGTCACCTCAAAACTAATACTAATTTAGGTTGTACTAATTAAATTAATGTTTTTTAAATATATATATTATGATGGTGTTGTATTTGAGGGAAGATATTTTGCCCCAATTATGCAGACATACTGTTGGAGTTTAGTCCAGAGTTTGTAAGTCACCCCAGCTGCAGGTTAGAGCCTGATTAAAAGGCAGCTGGGAGAGCCAGTTGGGTGTGGTTGGAGTGGGAAATCTTAAAGTTGATTGTGTGGCTGAGGCTGAAAATCCTTGTGAGCGAATCAAGGATTAGTGGTTAAAGACTCTGCTATACAACTTGGCTTTGCAGCAGTGTGAAACCCCAAGGAAACAACCCAGGAAAAGGGAAGGTACTCTATTTTGGTTAACCAAACCTGTATGGGGTGCAGTTACCCACTGTATTTTTGACCAAGGACTTTCCCCTGTGGAAATTGCTATTTTTTTGAAGTGACTGTTTTGCCAAAGAAAGGTTGTGTTAAGTTTGTTTTTCCATTAATAAACATTGAATACAAAAGAAACTCTCTGTTTGTAGTGTGTTAAACCCTAATGACTGCTCCAGCACTTGAATGATTCCCTACAATATGTATTTTAAAAAATGTACAGCATTTCTCTCTGTCATCTTCCCTGTCAGCCTGTCTTTTTTTTCCCGAATGTCAGGTGGGCAGGGCTAAATAATAATTGACATTATAGCTCCTCCAATCACATCCCTTAAATCACGATCTAGCAGGTATCTGATTGGAGGAGCAATATGTCAATCATCATTTAGCCTACCCAACCCAGGAAAGAAAAGGCAGGCTGACAGTGAAAATGAGAGAGAAAAATGCTGCATAAAGGTACTTTTTTTTTTAACACATATATATTTACAAAACGTTTATTTCATTAGTACAACCTACATTAGTATTAGTGCTTTGAGGTGACAGGTGCACTTTAAACTCTGATCTGTCTCCTATCTTCCTATGGCTGTCACTAAACAACCAATTAAAAACAGCAGATGGATTATGTCTTGTAAAGTTTTACATTTCAGCAAGTACAGCACTTTGGTTTAAGATTCTTATAAAATCCCAGATCTCACCATCTGTTTTATATTTTCCTTCTTTATTGTGATAAAATAATAAACTGAGGCATAATCTTTAGCAACTGCTTCATGTAAACTCAATGATGACTTCAATCAAATGACATTTTCTAATAATGATTTTTCCTTTAAATGGCTAAATGTCATGTTATTTTAAACAAAATTACATCTTTGTGTGCATACCGTTGGTAAAAGAAACTTTCCATCTATGTCATTTGGTAGCGAGATGGTTTAGCTTCTAAACTCAACAAGTAACAAGTTTTCAAAATGATATGTTTCGATTTTATTGTTATCTACTTGATTATTACAATAATGTCAATTAGGCAAATGTATATTTGTCTTGTCAATAAAATTCACCAAGATGATTGTCAAGGCTGGCATGCTATGGTGATCTAGAACATGTTACTGACGGGTAGATTATTTTTTAGTAGCCATTGGTGAGAAGTGATCCATTTGTGCTTATTGCAGTAAAACACTAATAGCTACATGCTTGGTGATCGTTGATGCATTTATCTTGCCATCCATAAATACTATACAATGAAATTGACCCATAGTTGCCCTCCTATCCACATGCAGCAGAGCCATATAATCCTAGTCTGCAGCACATTTTGCAGTAGATTTTCATGAGATGGATTCGGTAGTTCCCCATTTGGGAAAAGATTCAGATTATATGTGAATCATTCAGTAAAGAGTAGCACGCTGAGACCGTCACACTCGCACAAGCGTGCATCCAGTTGGCCATCATTTCCACTACTCAATAACGTTAATTGGTGAATGCTGAACTCCTAGATGCTTTCATTTTAAATTTCATTTAACAATGTAAAATAACAAGGCTGACAAAGAACAAAGGGAGAGTTAACTGTTTTCCCCCAAGCTTATTTTCTCTTTCCTTTCAGTTTTGCAATCATTTTTTCTGCTGTTAAATAGAAAAGAGAAATAATTGGTGAACATGCTGTTTATATGCCAGTAAAAACAACAAGCTGAAAAAGAGAACTGCAGCAGAAGGAATCATGTGTTTGAGTTCATATTACCCAACAAACATGTCAAATTTCAGGGAGATTTGTGCTTCTGCTATACAACATCAGCAGGGAGTTTCTGTGGGGGAATATCTTAGAATACAGAATAGCCACAATCAGCAATCTCTACTTTTATAGAACTGGATTAAACTTGTACAGATTAACCATTCCTATAACTGAATGCAGGGACACACTGCACTACATAGGGTCTTCTGTTGAGCCCCATTATTGATGGACCCATGACAGCCCTGGGCATGAATGAGTCCAGAATACTATGGGCCACAGAGCATTGTTATTGAAAGTGATTTCTCATTTATTTTAATCATTCTAGTGTGTGCAATAACACTGTAACTTTTGTAATTAGTCAATGGGTTCTTTGGATCATCTTGTCTGTTAGACCCATAGTGCCTCAGGCTGACAATAATGAAATGGTAGAATCATCAAATTGATGACAGCATACCTCCCAATACTACTTTACTCTGGACAAATGCTTTAGAATGTGGTGAATAAACTGCTGCACTTGTTACAGTGAATCTATAACTTGGTCCCTTGGTTTGGTTTAAGCAGGGGCATAACAACAATGGAGGGAAGGGTGAAAATACTCATCGATTGTTCTTTTTATGTTCCAGTGCTACTCCTGCTCTGAGTAACTTGCCTGTTCTCAGGACATCTAATAAAAAAAAAGCACATCACAAAAAATACTTAGCGAAAAAAACCATTGAAAGTAATGACCGATACGTGTACACTGTCACACTTGCCTTTCATAGAATAGAACGTGCGCCAGAATGAATCATGTCACATTTTGCAAGCGTGCAGACGCAAATACAAACAATGTGATCAGATTAGTAGCAATAGGAATTGAACAATAGCAGTTACACAAGGAAGAAAAGTGATGTGTAAGAGCCTATTACTAATGTATAAAATGTCATACAGGGAGCATGCATTGATGTCATGCACTCACTTCCTGTGAGTTCTAGGAAGTGCTGGCCCAGGCTTCAATAAGAGCGCGCCAAGCGAGGAATGCGCTTCTGATAGGTGTTCTCCTGCTCAGGACACTGTAGAGTCGCCAGCGCTGTTTCAGGCTAGGGAAATGCAACACGAATGTGCTGAATAGCACTTCTTTACAGGTAAGAAATGTAACTTGTTTTAAAAAATTGCTAATAAATCGTATTTGCATAAAGGTGTTAATAAGCATAAATAATAAAATGTATTTTTTTGTAAATTGGGTTGACTGTTCCTTTAACATGGAAGTAAGAATTGTTAAATCTCCCTGGGGGGGGGGGGGGGGGGGGGGGGGGGCATCATGGACAATCATGCCAATGGCAGCCACAGTACCTGCTGCAAAAACTCCAAGTTAAAGAAGATTCTGCTATCGCTACTTATACCGCAGGCCAGCCCTGGGACCCCAAATCCTGCTGCATCAGCAGGAAAAATAAAAATCAGCCTCAAATCATCCTAAAATGGAAGGTTCAGCCTTTGAGAGTAAGGCATTTCATTGTTTTGCGATTATTTCTAGTAACCTCTGTCTGTGCGTGTCTTATGATATCATTCCCCAAATGTCGGGAGTTAAAGCAGTCTGGAAGTCTTGGAGATGAATTTATAGAATGGCACCAGTTTGCTTTACATGCCTACTAACTGTCCTCTGCTCGACTGCTCTGGCTTTATTTTTCAGTCTTTGGAGGTAATTCAGCAATGTGCGAAGTGACCTCTGGATCCTTCGCATCACTTCGCACATTGCTGAATTACCCCCTTTGTGTTTATCCTCTATAATGAAATAAGCAAATAAAAGGCAGAATTGCTTTTACATTGAAAACACTGGTTTATCCTTCTAAAGCTGTCCAGTCAAAATACACTACTTTATTTATTCTGGAATAGAAACTTATCTGAATAAGCCAGGTAATTTATACCAACCATTAGAAACTGCCTTATAAAATCCTATGCTTTATATCCCCCTTAAAACTAGAAAGCTAGCTTGTCTACCTGACCACTCTCCTTATATCAAGACCCAAAGATCTTTGTATAAACTAGCTAGCAAGGCTACAGTATCTGTAAGAATATAAGCAGGAGGAAGACATTACAAAAGCTTCTGGTTTAGGCTAGGTTCACACAAGCGTATGATGCGCAGCGCATCACGTGCTAGTATAAAGAAAAAAAAAAAAATATGCCGAGCGTATTTTTCTAGTGTATGTACCAGTGACAGTGTGAACACTCCCTTGGTGTTCATATCACTTCCTGTGTGTCGAATTTTGGGCGTAACGTATATACACCAGCCAAAATGCGACACACAGCGTTCCAGACCCCAGCGTATGCGCATCATACATACGCTGGTGTGCCTGGGACTAGGTAAGTACAGTCGGCTTGCATTGAGCCATATTTTTCTTTTTTCACAAGAGCGTATGATGCGCATCATACGCTCCTGTGAACCTAGCCTTAGAAGGAAACAGTGTACTTCATCTACACAATCACATTATCCAGAGAAAACACTTTGGATCATCAGCACCTAGTCACTATTGAATGTACAAATTGAAATGGGTGTCTACAAGTAAGACGTTAATGGTTCAGAGGTAGCTTTTACTTTTGCTGTAGGCTGTACATTAGAGGTCCTTAGGTTTCATAACTGCATCAAAAAGAAACTTTGCTTGGTCTTTCCAAGAAATCTCATAATACATACCAGTTATGACATGTATACTATACTCTTATGATTGAAAGGAAATCAACTTTCCCTGCAATGTTAGCTTAAGGCAAAGCTTTAGGTTGATATTTGAAAGGACAACATAATAAGAGAAGGACAACTTTAGCTCACTGGCTCTTTGCTAAAGCACACAAACTTGTCTCATACATCTTTTACTTTCACTTTACCCAGTGAACTTGTACACATTTCAAGCAAACATGAGTGTATTATTAGTGCTGCTAAGCAGGAAATGAGTAATGAAAGAGTCATAGGGTATCAAAGTGAGAATTCAGCTGTCAGTGAATTCTCATCACTTCTGGTGGCTAAGCTCTGAGGGGGGTTATTCACTAAAATCCGAATTGTTGCATATAGATGTGAATTTGCCAGATAAAGACAGTTGCAATAGGCTGCTACTGTTGCAGTCGCCTCTTTATAATAAGAATATTGTCACAGTCGCGACTTTATTATGGGAAAATTGTCGCAATCTTACTTTTAAAAAATTGTTGCGACTTTACAATGGGGAAATTGTAGTGGATTTACTATGGGAATCTGCTGTTTGAGAATCCAACAGTCAAATTTGCACCTTAGTGAATAACCCCCTGATTCTCTACTCTTCATTCACTAAACATTGGATTCCCATAGTAAATAAACGACCGTGACATTATTCCCATAGTAAAGTTGCATCCGCACCAGTAGCAGTCTATTGTTTAGTGTGCAACCGTCAGCTGGTGAATTTGTCACATTGCAGAGTCTGCTAAATACCCGATTATGGGGAAGTGGCAAATTCACACCTTTACCAGACAATTCAGACTTTAGTCAGTAACCCCCATAGACATTCCAGGCAAGTAGGCAGAGGTGAATATACAATACATCTCAGGTAGAGGAATCTGTTGTGCTGCGTCCTGGCCGCTGTCTGGAGCCTTACTGCTTACTGATAGAAATAATTTGTTCTAGTGCTTAATTTCTTAAATATTTGCAACCCACCCCCCTTCCCCCCATGAAAATACCCAGATTTGCCTGCAATTAATTGGTAGCCATTGCCAGATTCTGCTATAGGTACAAGTGGCACGTGCAGAGACGGCTCTGGCCCTATCTGTGCCCTAGGCAACCGCCCCACTCGGCACCCCCCCTGCCTGCGCCACCCCTCTTACTTCCAACACTGCTGTCCAGCTGCGGCTCAACTAAATCTCCGCGTTTCACGCATAAAGCGCTTATTCATGGTGTGTTGCATGTTCCTATGCACGGATATA
>WMED01019490.1:5000-12414 GCA_019650415.1 Pipa parva | reverse complement strand
TATTTACGATTTACACAACGTGCCAACTTTTCTGATTTTGGGGTTTGTACATGGAGCAATGGGGAATAATGCAGATAACATTGTAATATGATTAAAAAATAATAATAATAAAACTGTTGTGACAGCACACCTCCACTTGTTTTGTTGGTTTGGCTTCTGAAGTGTTTCTCTGGTTGCTTGTCTTTTTAAAAAGGAAAATACAATCTAAATTTATATGTTTTTATTGCAACAGTTATCGCAAAAGAAACATTTTCTTATTTACTACTGTCATTTTGGTTTTGTTGAGATTTCCAGCTATAACCTCCTGAACTCCCTGGCTAATCTCTTAGATTAGCAGCCGAAACAGTAGCAGAATCCCTGCTGCAAATGCAATATTTTCTAATTTTAAAAAAGTTTGTGTATTATTTTTCCAGGCAACAAGCACAGCATTTCATTAAAAACTGAACTGCTTGGATTTATAACACGGAACTCACAATAACTGTAATTCTTTTAAAATGTTACTACAACTCTGCTCTGGATGGAAGGTTCCTCCGACGGCAGATTATAGGAGTATGACATTAATTCAGAAGGTAATAGCAGGAAAATATAAAGAAATAAATAAGAATAATATATTAGACAAATGTTTACATTGGGTAAATAATAAAATATAAAAATGTGGTTTAGAATTTTAGATTACCTATAACTGTTTTTACATAGGTTGTTTAAGTTTGTTTGCATTTGGCAGAGAAAATGCAGTCTTTAAAACCTCCAAATGACATTGAATACTGTGTAATAACTATAGAAGGTGTAGGGAATCACTCAAGTGCTGGAGCAGCCTTTAGGGATTAACACACTGCAAATAGCGAGTTTGCTTTGCATTTAATGTTTATTCCAGTAAAAAAAAAACACAAATTTAAAGCACAGCCTTTCTTTGGCAAAGACAAAAGTCAGGTTGAAAAACACTCCGTTCACGGTAAAAAGTCCTTGATCAAAACACAGTGGGTAACTGCACCCCATACAGTTTTGTTTATCAAAAAAAGAGTACCTTCCCTTCTCCTGGGTTGTCTCCTTGGGGTTTGACAGTGCTGCAAAGCCAAATTGTTTAGCAGAGTCTTTAACCACTACTCCCTGTTTCTCTCACAAGGATCTTCAGTCTAGGCCAAAGAATCAACTTTCTGAGGGGAATTCAGGATAGTCCGAAGTGAGGTGAGGAGTGTTCGCCTCACTTCAGACTGACTCATCTGCGTGAGCTGATGTCCTGCACATGGACAACAGCGAGCGCATTAAAGGGATTCCAGTCTTGGCGAGATCAAAAGAGTTGCTTTGCTGAGACTGGAATCCCTTTAAAGTGCTCGCTGATGTCCGCGTGCAGGACATCAGCGAGCGCAGATCAGTCAGTCTGAAGTGAGGCGAACACTCCGCACCTCACTTCGGACTATCCTGAATTCCCCCCTCTGTCTTCCAACTCCAAACAACCAACCCCAACTGGCTTTCCCACTGCCTTTTAATCAGGCTCTAGCCTGCAACTGGGGTGACTTACAAACTCTGAATTGAACTGCAGCAGTACGTAAGCATAATTGTGGCATAATACCTCCCCTCAAATACAAGACCCTCACAGAAGACACAAGTTACATCAAATTTTTTTTGTTTTTTATTAAAAAAAAACAAAAAACAAAAATGTGAAACTAAAACCTTTTAGAGGAACAAGTATTTGTAGCAGTGATAGCGATAGCTGACTTAAGATTCTGCATTAGTGTTACCAGTGGAAAATCAGTGGTAATATTTGCTTGGTATTATATTATTATATTATATTTTGATAGCTGACAAGATTTATCATTGATCTACCTGTGCTCACTTCAATAAAAAAAAAAAGTATGTGTATGTTGGGATGGAGTAAATAAAGGAGAAAAAAGGACATTTATATATATGGAGGTAAAATATGAAATACATTTCTAACTAAAACCCATAGGAATCACTGGGGTATCAAGTCTTACCAATGCTCTTCTGCCTATAATTGTCACCTCTGGCTTTGAGTCTGATCCTTCTGCTATTTGGGTGGTACCAGGTCTAGTGGAAAGAGACTCCCAGTGGTGCCACAGGGATAGGCAAGGGTTCAGAACAGTTATGTAAGCATTGGAAGCAAAAAGCTTCCAGGGGGTTGTTGACTAAAGTGAGAATTCAACAAATATGGCCAGACAGTATCCAAAATACAATGCAGGAGCATAGTCAATGTCACGAGCAGTGCTTACCTCTGAGCTGCGCTGCTCATGTCTCCGGCTCCTGCGATGTCGGCAAGTGCTGGGACTGTGTGAAGCCCAGCGCTTCTGGGTTCTTGGCCAATCACAGCCAACTGACATCACATGTGACGTCAGCAGCTGGGAATTTAAAAAGGAGTGCTGTGATTAGCACAGTGCTCGAATATCAATTGTCATTCCAATGTAAGCTCAGTCTGAATAGGTGAATCCAATGGATCTTCAGCCTGGCGTTTTATGTAAGTGTCTGCCTGCCTGTCTATGCTTTGTTACAGCCTGCTACTGCCTAGAGTTACAGCTTCTTAACGGGATCATCCTCATGTGCCTTCACCTTAGAGGTTCTGCAGCTTCTAAGTGAGTCTCTTCACAGCTAGCACTGCAGCTTCATTGAATCCAGCACTGGTATGTCTACGCAGCGTTGAGCTAGGAGTGATAGTCCCAGGAGTGGATATAGTGCTCTGCTCTGTTTCCAGGAGGTGCTGCGAGTTATAGTTTCGTGGGTGCCCAGGGGTGCTGTGAGTGACATTTCTACTAGCTGCTCCAAGTGATCCGGTTACAGTCCAGCTGTTCCAGGTTGCTGCCAGTGGTTCCAAGTGAGTTATACAGCTGCCACCAGTGGGGAGGGGGGGGGGGGGTTTATCCTAATGGCCGTGACCTGGGAGGTGCTTGACGCACCTTGTGGGGGCTATGGATGAAGAACTGGCCCTCCTTAGACTCCATGCCTCAGGGTTAACTAGAGTCAACTCCTGCTGCGGTACAGAGGATCCATACCTTCCTTTAAGTCAAGTTTGTTCCTAATTCCTCTCACTCCCTGTTTGCTACTCTATTAGCTTAGTTCTTCCAGAAAGTACACCATCCATCTGTATCCTTCATGTTTAGTACGTCTTAGCGTTTCTAGAGACATAACGGCTACCGGGCTCATTATAGTGCCTCCAGTGGTGACCCAGTTCTCGTGGTAACCCCTGGTGTGTTCTGTTATACCGTGATAGTCAAATCTGTTCAGGTGTCAGATACCAGGAGGATAGGATATAGATATACCTAGAAAATACCCATAAGTGGAAAAAGGGAAAAATAAACAGGGACCCATGAGGAAATAAGAGATCAGGGGGCCACCAGTAAACAAGAGATCAGGGGCCCATTAGGAGATGAGATCAGAGGCACTCTAAGCAAAAGACTTTTTCCTTTTTCTTTATTCCTCTATACCAGCGGTTCTCAATCTAGTTGAGACCGCGACCCCCCTGGGCTGACTTCACGCGTGACGTATCAAGCCCGACGTCATTGCATCTCGTGTCACATGATGACATTCGGGCAAAACGTCATCACGTACTTGTGTCACATGGTGACGTCCGGCCTGAACGTCATCACGTGACACGCGACGCGATGATGTCAGGCTTGATACGTCCATGCAGTCTCTTCTGGCTTCAACAGCATGTTCATGACCCCTGTGAGAGCGTCGTTCGACCCCCAAAGGGGTCGCGACCCACAGGTTGAGAACCGCTGCTCTATATAGTTCCTATGATTTACTTACTATAGTTCTTATTTATATCAAAACCTTCTTTACAAAATCCTCAGGAATATGCCATGATTTTACATTTTAGAACTCCAGGGGTGCCCACTGAGCCCGAGTCCCACCAGGAATGTTTCCTTATGTCCTTGTGGGCTAGAGTGCTCTGTATGCCACTAGTAGCTCACTTTTTCCTAGATGTTAGATTCTTACAAAGTATTTCAAATTTCTGGATAGGGGAAATCACATCCCTGCCTCATTTACTGAGTAATATGAACTAGAAGCACAGGTGCTAATCATAGTGTGCCTTAAAGACCACAGAAAGCCCAACTAAGTTATATATCATGTTTTTCACAGACCAATTAGAATGTTTGTAAGCACATATTGATAATATAGTAACTGTAAAGACATGTTTGGCTTTCTCATTTTTTGGAATTACTGTTCTTTTAAAGAGGCACTTACTTAGGAAAATGAAATTACATGACTACTATTTTCCATTTATTTCTATCAATGTGAAGACACAGACAGACATGAACAGAGAAAGATAAAATGCCTGCAAAGAAAAACTAACCAAACTACAAACCCTTGATTCGTCCTAGGTGTATTTGGTTGCACAGTAGGGAAACTGGCTGACATAAGCTCTACAGATTTGTAGCCTCGGTGATCTGGAAGAGTTTTGTATTTAATACGGCAGGGTGATTGGTGGACAGCCAAGAAATGAACAAGTTACCACCTGCCCACCTTTCCAGTAAGTAATAGTGCAGATGTGATGCATAAAAAAAGCACAGGACTGAAGTATCCAACCCTGGCCACCCAGTGTGAATAAAGGGGCAAGAGAAACCTGGAACATTTTAACCACAATGACAATTTTAAACAGACTCCAGGAAGAAAGGTCCATAACAACACAGGTTTGGCCTGATGTAAGTAGGGCAGCTGGTTGCCTTAGGCAAAAATTCCTTTTAGTTTTATTTGACTGCACGTGAAAAGTAAATATTTTTAAAATGAGTATACTTGCAAAAATAGGGAGTAGGAGCTCTTCACACAGCTTCATTTACAAAGAGCAGTTCTCTGCAATAATGCTAAAGCATAAAAAATGACAAATAGCAGCAGCTGTAATATGGTAGCATATTCCTGGATGCATTCACTGATGGAATGGGTCTGACACAGAATCATGTCATCTGTTGTCAGTGCAGAGACCGTGGTCTATGCAAGGGATGAATATACAGCACGCTGTTTTAGGGAAAGTGAATAAATGGCGCTGTGCTTTATATCTGGATTGCCTTAATGTCATGGAGATGTTTGAGGTTACGGAGGTTCAGGTCCATGTATAATGAGAGAGAAATACTGCTGATTTTTGGAGACACATAAAGACTGAATTCCAAATATTCATCCAATGCCAAGGCTTGTTCATTTTAGAGTCTGAGTGAAACTGCGAAGTAATCTATATTAAAGGAACAGTAACACCAAAAACTGAAAATGCCTCAAATGCATTTATTGTTACTATAAATTCCATCTTGGTTTCCAACAATTTGAAATTGTCCCTATAAAGTAAGATATTTATGTATTCAGCTTCCTGTTTATGCTTTATTTAAAGCACTATGGGAAACAATGGTACTGGGTAAGGTCTGTTTAACAACATGGCTGTCATCAGTAAAGAAAAATAGACATGAATCACATTTCAAAGATAATATTTTTACAAGTGCTGTATTTAAATAATCACCTTGCCAATCCAGATTGGTATTTTGATCTTTTTGGTGTTACTAGTTCTTTTAAAGCATTCTCAGCAAGTGAGGCAGAAAAGCTGACTTGTATGTATGTATTTTTTTTAAATAAAGCACCATTAGTTTACGCAGCACTGTACAATTCAACAATACAATTACAATACAGACATGGGAAATTGCTTAACATAGAATAAATTAAGTAAATTACAACCATAAAATAATGAAGATACATCGCTCTAAGTGGCAAGCCGTGAATGAAACTCTTACTTCTTGTAACTTTATGTTAGTTTGTGGCCAGAGATGCAAGAACTGTGGATTCATATTACATATTTATCAAATGTAAACAACAATAACATTGTTATACCAGTATAGGAATTTTATATTCTGAATATTACTATTGTCTTCACTGCAATTCTTATCTATTTTCATTGTTTCAGTTAGATTACCCATCATTAAGTTTTGATTAGCATTTAATTAAAGAGGCCACAGACAAAAATGGCAAAAGGTAGCAATATAGAATGGCAGATATCAGGGAGAAGATGTTAAAAACGTATGTGTGGATATATACGATTTGTGTCTGAAGAAGGTCCTAGTTACTGGACCGAAACGTTACATGGTTTCAATAAATTATGTGATTATAGAAGAAGTTGTTCTTAATTGAAGTGGTATATATATATATATATATATATATATATATATATATATATATATAGTAGGATAGAGTGGTTGTGTTAGTCCACAGATGCAAAAAAAAAATGAATATTGCAATACTTGGTGCTACCTTTTTTATTGGAATAACAGTCAGTTTAGATAGACAAGCTTTCAAGAGGTCTGTCCTTCCTTTCTCAGGTCTCAAGCAATACTCTTATGGCTTTGTAACTTCTAATTTCTAAACTCAGTATTGCTTGAGACTTGAAAAAAAGAGGACAAACCTCTTGAAAGCTTGTCTATTTAAAATGACTGTTAGTCCAATAAAAAAGGTATCACCAAGTATTGCAATATTCATTTTTTTTGCATCTGTAGACTAACACGACTATTTTATCCTACCTAACTGACATGTTATATTTTTCTTCCAGATGACTGAAACCAGATATCAGAAAATTACTGCAAATGCTTGATTCAATTATTACATCATATACAGTATTTTTATACACTAGTTACTAGCAGTCATTTTTTGCACAATACAACATTTTTTGCCAACAATACAAACGTAAACAGTGCTACTGACAAATGCTTTGATGTTTAAAGTAGAATATGTTTCTAATAAAGTGACCTTAAACAGATTACGTTTTTCCATAGTAAAATGTTACAGAAACTCCTTTAAATGGAAGTATTTCACATTTCCCTAAGGGGCTCTAAATTGTAATTTTACCATAAGTCATAATTTACTCATGGGTGTAATGATTTATCTGAAAAATGTCCAGTGGTATGAAATTTTTTAGATTTCCCAGTACCCCTAGCCAAATATAAATGGTGTTTCTAAACAGTGGGTCACAAGCTTGACACCGACTAAGTGGTGCCAGAAGTAGTTGTAAATAGATGATTGCATGGTATTTATTATTATGGTATTATGTCTTTTTTACTTTAGATTAACATAATAAATCATTATAAAATTGCACTCTTAACTATTTTATTTCAGTGGGGGCTATTATTGGGTAGCAAATGAAGACTTTTTGGGGATGATTATAAAATAGCAGCAAGACAGCAGAATTGGTAAAAGATACGCTGTAGTAATCTAACTACGTAGCTTTTTCCACATCTGCAGGAATATCTTATGACACCCATGCCACCTTCTATCAAGCTTTTAATGTCTGTTTTTATTATGTCTGTGTATAAGATTCCCCTTATACTCACAATAGTCAAAGATGACTATGATTAAGTGAAGCTACAGGGCTTAAAACCTCCCAAAAATCTTCGTACACCTAGGCTAGCTAAGATTATTATTGTAGTGCAGTGCA
>WMED01019489.1:0-12415 GCA_019650415.1 Pipa parva | reverse complement strand
AGCTGCAATAAAGAGAAAAACTAGAAATTCTAAATGCATGTTTATTACAGTGCTTAATAGGAGTTGTTCACATGGAATTGTTAAAAACATTGTAGATAATGGAATTCATAAGATAGTTTGGATGTGGTCACCTTTTTTGTTTTTATAGTTAAATATTATTATTTTTTTTGTCTCTGCCATAGAAGTTTATCTTTTTACAATTGCTTATAATTAACGCAGTGGCTGGTTGCTAAGTTAATGGGCCCTAGCAACAAATAGACTATTGGGATATGATCAAAAGGGAAATGTTTTAAGCACAAAGTTAAAACTGAAAATGGAAGAAAATGAAGGCTAATGAATGGCTAACTGTATTAGAAGATCATGCATTATGATTCCTACTATGTACAACATACTTTTGCATTTTTTTAAGCTGCACTTTTTATCAGGCCATACTTAGGCATGTATTTCTCCAGGGCCTTGAAAACCTGGGTGTTATTGGCAAAAGTCCAAATTGTTGCATAAAGGTGTTAATTTGCCAGCTAAAGACAGTCTCAATAGACTGCTTCTGTTGCAGTTGCGTCTTTATAATGAGATTATTGTCGCAGTAACGACTTTACTATGTTGATGTTGTCGCAGTCACAACTTTACAATGGGAAATTTGTTGTGGTCATGGATTTGCTATGGGAATCCGCTGTTTGAGAATTAGTCAATAGCCCCCATGGTAGTTTGTCTCCAAGTTTACCTCTAAACCTGCTGCTATGCTCAATATGATCCAGTAATGCAATATAATCGGCACAAGATCTGCAATAGAGTGGGAGCTCTTGTTAAGAATGGTGTGGAAAGATGTATTGAGAAAAATACAAGTGGAAGGAAGAGGTGAATTAAGGCCATGGTTTTAATGGTGAATAGAGCAGTTTTGTAGGTGATGTGGAACTTGATGGAAATCCAAGAGGGTTGCATAACAAAAGAGGAAGGATGTAATGTTCTGAAGTATTGACACTATCCAGAAAACAAAGTCCAGAGAGTAAGGGGGGAGGATGAATGCAGTGGAACGAAACCTGTTTATTTGTGCAATTTTTTTATGCCCAAGGCCAGTGAAGGGGCTCAAAAACTGGAATAACCCACTCCTTGTTTACTGGCGATCATGGGCATAATGACACCCAAGTTTAACTCTTTTGATCACTGAAGGCACAGTGATACAATGTTGAAAAACTTGTTTATTTTGCGCTATAACACTCAATTAAAGGAACCACTCGAACAAACCAAAAAGTCACAACAATAAAAAATGTACCAAAAAAAAAAGGCACAATCAAGTGAAAGCTAGTACATATGTTTTAGGGAATGTGCAAGTGGGCTCTATTTTCATGAGTTTGACACAGATTATATGCATCTGAACAAACAGGATATATATATATATAATATATATGATAGAGTGGTTGTGTTAGTCCACAGATGCACAAAAAAAAAAAAATTGAGTATTGCAATACTTGGTGATGTCATTTTTTTATTGGACTAACTTGACATAGAGAGGACAAACAGCTTGAAAGCTTGTCTAAACTGACAGTGCAATAAAAAAGCTATACTCTAGTGTTTGTGTTAAATGCAGTTAGACAGTCTTAGGGAGGGTGTGTGTGTGAATGGGCGTTTATTTCATGCATTTGACACTTGTTTGAAGGGTGCAGTAAGCACAAAGTGTTGAAATGTGGTGCTTTGTGTGTATACAATATATTTTCTCAATTAGTTTGTTTACTTGAGTTTTTAGTAGTTGCTGTATGTTTCAAATGCATTTGATCTATCTACTTCAAGTACCATTATTGAATAAAAACCTGTGTCTTTAGAAATTTCCAAAACACCCATGTGTTCATAACCTTTATTAGTGGTTGGCACATTTATGCACAGCATTTTGCCTGTGTACAGCATGCCCTAACAATGCCAACACAAAATGTAATACTGCCGTGTCAATAGCTTGTGACTTTTTATTAGAGCATGCTGGGAGAAACAAGTGTAAAGACTGTGAAATCCTAGTAACCCATAGCGACCAATCAGATGTTGGCTTCCATTTATTCTAGCTTTGCTGGACAAGGGAATTCTAACTGCTGATTGGTCTTGGGATTCTCCTCCCCTCAGTAAACTTTTCCTTGGCTGAAGCACTCTCCTCATGTGGTACTCTTGTCATCTATCAACAGAACTGAAACAGGGTCGCTGGCTATTGCCGTGATAAAATACAAAATATAGAATTGTTGGTGTCAAATTTTCTTGGAGACAACTAAGCATTTCTCTCTTTTCTACTGAGTTACAATACCTGGTCCATGTCTAACGCCAATGTAAGTTAGCTGTAAACATACTTAAACGTTCAGGTCTGTAAAATGCACTGTATTAGCTGTTTCCCAAATGGTGGGTCGCGACCCGATATCGGGCCACGAAAGCAAAATGCCGGGTCACGAGAGGGCGTATGGGTTTTCATGACTGAAAACTAGTAATGGACTTCGCGCACGGCACCGCTCATGAATATTCATGAGGCGGCTACTTCATGACACAACACGCATTGTACGCCTTAAAAACACATGTGGCAGACAGGACTGTTCACTTGCCGCGAGAGGAAGCTCCTGCTTGGATCGAAACGCGTCCGGCAATCCTAATTAGCAGTGACTGGATGTTTTCTTGTACACACACACCAGGGTAGGCAAAAAAAATTAGTGGGTCACGAAGGATAAGCACAAAAATAACCGGGCCACGGGAAAATAAGTTTGGGAAACGCTCCCTGTAGGTTGCACACAATGATACAGTGCAAACAGTATTGCCTATAGGCAGCGTATTTTATAAAAGCAAGGAAAATGATTGAAAATAAAAATAAAAACTGGCATGTAGAGAGCAAGAAGGATGGAAAATGGCATCCCTTGTAAGGAAGCCACGGAAACATTTTCATTTGTTTTTAGAAATCTTCAAAGGCTGATTTTCTTCCCTTCAAAAGAATCTTTTCATTTTTGAGACTGGTTAAGGCTTTGCACACACAGAGACAATACAATTTTGTTTTTTTCAAAGCTGTATTTTCCCATTAAGGCAGAAAGAAGAAGAAGAAAAAAAAAAAAAGTAAAAACCAGTGCTTTCTGAATGTGGCTATATTATCACTGCACAGGAATAGCAGTGTATAATGGTTTAACCAAAACCTGGGCTTATGTCATATGATTAGCTGTTTTATTATTCTCTGCTGCCTGTTTACCTGCCACTAATGTAAAAAAAGAGTTCTGTTTCTTAAGAGGAGGGGGAAAAAACCATTATTTTCTGTGGCTTTGGGCTATTGCTGTATAAATAAAATATAGTACAGTGCTCTCCTATTTTAGTGATACCTACATTACTGCAGATGTTGAAGTATAGTTTTTGGATATTGGAGGGTGTTGGGGAGAGTATGTGTAGCTGCACTTAGGGGGAATTCACGATACTCCGAAGTGAGGTGCGGAGTGTTCGCCTCACTTCGGACTGACTGAGATGCGCTCGCTGATGTCCTGCACGCGGGCATCAGCGAGCGCATTTAAGGGATTCCAGACTTGGCGAGACCAAAAGAATTGCCTCGCCGAGACTGGAATCCCTTTAATGCGCTCGCTGATGTCCGCATGCAAGACATCAGCGAGCACAGATCAGTCAGTCCGAAGTGACGCGAACACTCCGCACCTCACTTCGGAGTATCGTGAATTCTCCCCTTAGTCATTTATATCATTTTGCTTGTTTATGTGGTACACCATAAATCATAAATGCATGTAAACACATACAAAAATTGATGCAATGTATACATATTATGCTGTGCACATGTATGTTTAATTGTGCCTTTCTTTATTTTTTGATGCATAATGCAAGAGTTTTCATTATTTGGCACTTATTTCAAATATAGTAGTATTAACTACAAGGCTCAACGCATGGGAAAAAAAGTGGTAAAAGTATAGTAAGTTTGTATACAAAAACAGTTTAGGACAGATGATACGTGATGGCCTTCATGTCCAAACTTACATGACCAAAAATGTGTGGAAGGAGGCACTAGGCAGTATTAAGCTGTAAAAACATTAAACAAATGAAGGTTTGTTTTTTTTTTAATATCTTTCATAAGATTCATATTTTAATAGTTGTTTTGCTGAATCACTTGCTTTGGGGATTGTCAGTTTAAGGATGTTTCTATATGCGTGTGTTGGCTGCAGGTCTTGTCATCTGATGAGCTTCAGGATTTATGTTATCCCTCTGTCACAACAGATCCCTGTACTGTGCAAATAATCAGGAGGTGTATGTTTTGCAAGCCGGTAAGAAAAATTTTAGTGTTGATGTAAGAGTTCATAGAAGCTTGATTCCTTGAGTATATTTGGACTTTCAAACATTTTAGCTTTTAGTAAACAGATTTTTGAGCACCTCAAATATAAAAGGACAGGTAACACAAAAAATATTCCCGTTTGGATTGGCATGCTAGTTATTTAAAAACAGCTCCTGTAAAAATGTTATCTTTAAAGTAAAATTCATGAATTTTATTGCTTTTTGTCTGTTATTTTTACTGGTAGAAGCCATATTGTTAAACAAGCCTTACCCAGTCCCATTATTTTTGTATGTTGCTTTTGATATGTATATTCAGTAGTGTGCCTTAAAGCTAAATATTTCTCTCTGACATAATTTAGAATTTTCGAAAGCACAGATTGAATATCTAGTAACTAGGGGGGTTATTCACTAAAGTCCGAATTGTTGTATATAGGTGTAAATTCGCTAGCTAAAGACAGTTGCAATAGACTGACACTGTCGCAGTCGCGTCTTGATAATGAGAATATTGTCGCAGTCATCACATTACTATGGAAAAATTGTCGCAGTCACACTCCAAGGAGCACATAGGCCAACAGCTATAACAATACTTCCTCCTGAATAAAAATGCAGAAACATCCCCTAAAACCCTGTGGTGTGCTCAAAAAGCAATTATTAGAGGAGAATGCATTAAAATCCTATCTCGACTCAAAACGAGAAAGTTATTAAACGCAGAAAAGCCCATTTCGGCTTTTCCAAGTTTAATCGGGCAAACACCCGGAAGATTCTTGCAGTAAGTATTGCGACAGAAACTTTTTCCATTGAATATTTCCATAGAAAGGTAGCCATACTACACTAATGGAAAGTATTGGTTACCCTTTCCATGGATATATTCTATGGAAAAAGTTTTTTTCTCTGTAAGCATCGATCAAAACAAATCTCGCGATACTTTCATGAGAAAGTTCTGGGTGTTTGCCCAGTTAAACTCTGAAAAGAAAAAACAAGCTTTTTGAAGTTTAATAAATTTTGGCCAAAAAAATCTAAAGAAAAAAACAAAACACAACTGCTAACACAGCTAGAACAAATCACCTCAAAATGCAAAATCAATCCAAACGACACACTAAAAACCAAAATTACAGAAGTTCGAGAATGCCTACACACGCTAGAACTTTCTAAATACGAATCACATATCCGTAGACTCAAAGCCACAGACCTAATGACAAAAAAAGTAAAAAAGAAACATCTCAACACACATAATAGATCTTTTTTGTGAATTTCCAACAACCACAAACCATCCACAAGAAATCAGACACCTTTGCAGAATACTACAAAGCTCTATACAACCTTAAGACAAACGTCAACAACACACAACCCACAACCACACAAATTAAAGAGGTTTTAGGAACACTCAAATCACCATCTGCGACTCCCCCAATAAGAGACACTAAACTCATTATTAAGGAGGAAGTCAAACAGGCCATAAATTTGCTCCAAATTAACAAGACGCCAGGCCCTGATGGCTACAACGCCACCTACTATAAAACTTAGAGACATCCTTACACCGCACATGACAGAAATGTTTAACTCAATCCAAAACACGGGCACCCTCCTAAAAGAGATGCTCCAAGCCAACATAATAACAATAGCAAAACCAGGCAAATACTGCACCAAAGTACAGAACTACCGCCCTATAGCTCTACTAAACATAAACCTAAAGCTATATGCCAAGATACTTGCAACAAGATTTCAAGTCCTCCCAACTCTAGTGGACCCAGATCAAGTGGTATTTATAGGAGGTAGACAAGCCCCAGATAGCACCAGATGGTTCATACACTTAACTCAAATAGTCTCAGACACATAGAGCGAAATTTATTAAAGGCGAAACGATCGCCCGAAATTAAATTCCGATCGCCCAAAATTTCGAGCGATCGATTGAATGCAAATGCTTTGAGTTCCCTAGTGAACAAGCGCAGTCACGTGACTGCGATAGTTCCTAAGGAAACTCAAAGCATATGCACTTTGAGTCTCCCCAGCAAGTAATGCTGACAGCTTCCCGAGTCAGTTAGTTGAGAAGCTGTCAGTGTTACTGGCTGGGGAGATTCAAAGCACATACAGTATGCTTTGAGCCTGCCCAGCCTAGAGGCGCACGGTCACGTGTGTTCGCGTGTCATAAAGCCGGATTGTCAAGTAAGCCGGCTTCATAGTACAACCTCCTCAACCCGACTTTCTGCTAGGCTGCTAGCATAAAGTCGGGCTGAGAGGCAGATTCACCGTGGGATAACTTTTAATAGGTAAGTATTTTTTAATACATTTAAATGACAAAGTTGTTTAGTCTAGCATGCTATGCTAGACTAAACAATGTCATTTTGTGCTGACGGGTGCACTTTAAAGTGCACCTATCACCTGAAAACTCTTAATACTAATTTAGGTTGTATTAATGAAATAAACATTTTGTAAATATGTGTTAGATATATTTTTTAAATTATACAGCTTTTCTTTGTCATCTTCCCAGGCAGCCTGCCTTGGGTGGGTGGGGCTAAATGATTGACATTATAGCTCCTTCAATCAGATCCCTGCTAGATTGTGATTTAAGGGATCTGATTGGAGGAGCTATCTCAATCATCATTTAGCACCGCCCACCTGATGCTCTGGAAAGAAAAGGGAAGATGACATACAGATAAGCTGTATAAAGGTACATTTTTTTAAAATACATACCGTATTTGCCGGCGTATAAGACGACTGGGCGTATAAGACAACCCACAACTTTTCCAGTTAAAATATAGAGTTTGGGATATACTCGCCGTATAAGACTACCCCTCTTCCAATGCAAATCTTGCTTTGATTGGTCAGCTCTCCCTTCCTGCCCAGCCCTTCCTGTCTCCAAGATTACCAGAGCACCATCACACTGTGCTGCCCCTACAAGCCCTACCCTCTGAAGGAGGGGGGCGCTATCTTAGTGCGCACCTCCCTCCTTTTCTCTCTCCCTACCTAGCTCCTCTGTTGCCCAGCTGTCTGTGCTGAGCGTTATAGTGTTTCCTCTCCCCAGCAATGATTAAACTTCCTGTCGCTCACAGGAAGTTACATCAGTGCTGGGGGAGGAATGCTGTTGCGCTCAGCACAGACAGCCGGACAACGGAGAAGCTAGGTAAGGAGAGAAAAAGGGATACCCGGCATATAAGACGACCCCCAACTTTTCAGATGATTTTCAGGGGTTAAAAAGTAGTCTTATACGCCAGCAAATACAGTATTTACAAAAATGTATATTTCTTTAGTACAACCTACATTAGTATTAGTTTTGATGTGACAGGTGCACAGGTGTATTCAGTTGTACATTTATGCTACACACAAGTATAAAAATGTATTCAATTGATGATGAACAGTGAAAATGTACGAACTTCTGTAATCAAAAAATCGTTACAGGCAACCGTAAGTAGATTACTACTGATCTTTTGTAAAAATAGAAAGATTTACAAAAGATTTTTGCAGAAGCAATTGTTTTTATGAACAATCTTCTTGAATGAATTCACACATGCATGGGCCATATTTAGATGTTTTTTGCCTCTGTAAATCTCAGGTAATATTAGAAAGGCTAAAGAGAATTCTAATTAATTTTTTAAATCCAACTATAGGCCCACTGGCTTTCCTAGAAATTTTTTATGGCTTTCAGACAGCCCAATACTTGTGCTTTCCAATCAGCATGTGTATAATTAGCCCTTTGCTAAAATGGGTAAAAAAAAAGGAAATATTTTACTGTTTAATATAGTTAAATTTATATGTTTTTAATTGGCGTATCGGCACCACATTTGTCTGTTTATAGGCAAAATGGAGTACTAAATAAATGCAGTGTGTGTATATGCAATTCATTTAATTTAACAAGATTTTTCTATGACATCTCAAAAATGAATATTCTGTTGAAATATTTCACCATTTATCGATGTGTATGATACTACTAAGCAGACAGGCTCCAAAGTCCCAGTCAGAGACAAGTAATCAGAATTGCTTAAGATATGACATTAAATGTACTAGTTAAATAAATAAGTAATATTATTTATATATATATATATATATATATATATATATATATATATATATATATATATATATATATATATATATATATATATATCAATATTATATATATTATATATTATATATCAATATTTCTCAATATTCATTTTGTTTTATGCCTTTCTGATTTTTGTTTTTGATTAGGTTGCTGGGGGTCATTGAATTATTTTGAAACTTTGTTTTTGAACTATTTTTCATTATTTCCTTCTGTTCAGCCACCATGCTAGATTGCTAAACGGCTATCCTTAAATTCATTGCCTGTTTGCAAGGTGAAATGAACCTAGATTCTACAGAACCATATAAAGTTGAAGTTCAGGATCCTAAAAAAATATTAAAACCTTTGTTAATTAATATATTTGTAAATTGTACTAATTAAAAAATACCTTTGTGAAAGAAACAAGCTGTGCAGCAAGTATACTCCAGGAAGTCACTAGCCAGTAGTGAACCATTCACTTGTGCAGGAACCAGTCTGGAATATGTTTCATCAGCTGAACGTCGCTGCTTCCTAATTGGTCACTGCATGTGTAAACTGGTAACACAGGATACTGACTTAACTACGGACAGAAGAGACTGGCAATGGGGGGAGCTTGCTAGTTGCACACCTAGTTTTTTTCACAAAGGTACTTTAAAATTAGTATAATTTACAGATACCCTTAGTTACATATACAATTTTTTTCTTTAAGATCCCTAACTTACCCTTTAAATGTAAAGATGATGTTGCGCAACTCAAACTTAAGTAAAAAAAAATGGACATCCACTTTAAGCAAAGGGATGTCATTTAAATATGCTAGAAATTTTTGTTGGAAAAACATTACCTTTTTGTTATTTATGTAGCGTCAATATAAATAGAGGTCAGTTATCATTAACTCTTCTATTAATTCCAGTGACCAAATTAGGAAATGGTACATATTTTGCCCATAGAACCACTTTAACATTGTATACCCAATGTGTGTGTAGTTGCTGAAACAATTTGTATGCAACCCAGAATTAGCCTTTAAATTACAGTTAAACACATGACCTATTTAGAATGTGCTTCTTAATGATGTAGTTTCAGTGTTGCTAAAACTCTGTACAATTTTTCTGCTATTTCCTCTGTATACTATTACAAGCTCTGAGTAGTCCTTGTAGATTTTTTTTTTTTTCAGGTTCTGTGGGAGAAGCAGCTGCATAAAGCCAGCACAAACTGCTAGGTTTAATCAGACGTACAAGGCTACTGAAGTCGTTCTCCTGACAGTAAACATAAAAGTAGTATACAGATTTATTGGAAGCTGCCTCTGATAAGTGAAATGCACCACTGCTTCAGCACATAATGGCTTCCTCAGCCATTGGCTCTACCATCACATGTCTGACTTGTCTAATGTCTGCTTTTGTTCTGTCATCCTAGATCTGAGAGATAGGAGCTGGACTGTGAGCTGTACTATAAGAAAGATGGGAACATCACATTTATGACTATAAATGAAAAGGATTATATTTCTTTCTGACTGAAATACAGTGTGCTTCAATAGGTCCTTATTGACTAAAGCAGGGGTCGGCAACCTCTTGGGCTGAGGGAGCCATATATGTGCGGCTCCCTCAGCCCTTTTGAATCCGGAGCCGCTGACGTCACATGCGGCTCTGGATTGGCTAGGAATCCAGACTCGCGGTGACGTCAGCGGCTCCTGTTTGGCTAGCAACCTAGAAGCCGGTGATGGCAGCAGCTCCGGATTGGCTAGGAATCCGGAAGTGCTGAGAGAGCCCTCTCTACAGTGCTTGTCGGCACACTGTAACGAGTTGTGCTTGCACCGCTCGTTACAGTGAAAAGAGCCAGATATGGACATCAAAAGAGCCATAGGTTGCCGACCCCTGGACTAAAGGTTGAATAGTCACGTATAGCTCTAAATTTGCATTTGATCTCAAATTTCCCATGTTCTCTTATTGAGCAAACTCTGATGTGGCAAATACATGACCAATTTGGGTGACTGCAATAGTTGTAATCTTTTGTAGCACTTGAAACAGTTAAACAGTCATGTTACATTCACATTTACTTTATCCAGGGGCTAGCCGGGAAGGGCTCCAGCAGACCCAAAACAATTCGTGCAATACAAATAAATCCATGCTGCTCAACGTGTTCTATGAAATGGAAACCCCCATTTTATTGCGGAACAAGTTTACACAATGTTTCGGGGACAACTGTTGTGTCAACTTGTTTAGCAATAAAATGGCAATTTCCATTTGATAGAATATGGTGAGCGGCCTGGATTTATTTGCATTGCACTTATGTAGCACTTCACATCATTTTGTGTGTACAAGTACTTCTACTATTGGTGAAGCTACGGAGTGTGTCAAAGGAGCGAATGAGACTACGGTGTACTGCTTCAAATTCACCGGTTTGACTTTGTCATATCAGACTGGTGAATTGGGGGGGGATGGTGGCAGGGCTCCAGTGCTGCATAAGGCGACTATTCATTCAAAAGTGACAATGGCAAATTCGACTAAGTGACCTGACCTAGGGACAGGTGACATACTGTGTTTCCCCAAAAATAAGACTCTTATATTAATTTTTGCTCCTAAAGACGCACTAGGTCTTATTTTCTGGGTATGTCTTAATTTTGGGACACAGTACTGGTACGGTATATTTTTCTTACTTTACTGCTACTAGCTCTTATTTTCAGGGGAGGCCTTATATTTCTAAGCTTGGAAAAAATTGTACTAGGTCTTATTTTTGGAAAAACAAGGTAGAAATAGAATATTCACAGAATACAGCTAGTGGGATATAGTGAGGATGACTTCACTGGGGGAATTCACATAATTTCGCATGACTTTGCATCCTACTTCTGTTCGACTGACTACTTATGCGACTGTGTTCATAGCAGTCCACCTGTTCGACAAATCTAACCACAGTTTCATCAGTTAGGAGAATTGAATTTGCTTCTATTTTGGCGATGCAACTCTTATTGTAGCAAGGTGAATTTCAACAGGTGAATTTATCTTTTACAGAATAAGGCCCAAATTTAGAAGTACTTGCCACATACTTGATGGTAACTGAAAATTGTTTTTGTCACACGCAGTCCCAAATTTTAATACTTAATTCTAAACTGCAATGCAACAGCAGCACCAGCTCTGCTTATCTGTTGTAGACAAAACACCAATGTCTGAAATTTATTTTATTTATTATTCTGGCCCTCTAACACCATTCCAGTTTCTCATGTGGCCCCATGGGAAAATTAATTGCCCACCCCTACCCCAGATGAAACCCATGTAAGTACAGGGAAAACATACAAACTCCATGCAGGTGAAGTCATGGGTAGACTTAAACTCAGAACCCAGCACTGCAAGGAAGCAGCAGTGCCTTCTCCTAAAGCAGCAGTTCTCAACCTTTTGAGAACCGCGACCCCATGCATTGACGTCATGGCATGACATTTCGCCTGAACGTCCTCGTGTATGCACGTCACGTGGTGACATTTTGGGCCGACGTCACACTGCAGGAACCCTTATAAATAGGGTCCTGCAGGCTCTTCCGGGCTCCTCAGCGGTTCTCGACCCCCATGAGATGGTCGTGCGATCCACAGGTTGAGATCCTCTGTCCTAAAGCAATTTTCTTTTTTTCAGAAAGTGCAACAGAAACTTCCTTTTAAAAGCAGTGCACAGTGATAATCACAGGTCTTATACACCTTTGTATCTGGCTTGTTTACTATAGCAACAAAATTGACAGGCAAATAAAGTGTGTTGATCTGTGATTTCCCTCTATGTATGTCCTACCTACCCTTGCTGCCTTAGCTTGCATATCCTTTGGCTGAGCGGAGAATCATTGCTTTCCCAGTAGAATTAAATGGTAGTGAGGCTTTATGGAAATCAATGGCGTATTTTGTCCTACAATTTTTGTAATCTCCTCCAGGCCTTTTAATCGGTATAGGGTGTTTTTTTTTGTTTTTTTTTTTGTTTTTTTTTTTGTTTGTTTTTTTTTTTTTTTTTTTTATTACAGCTGGCTCAAAGCAGATTTATTTTGATTCATCTGATTGGAAGGTTGAATGACTCTTTGGCTTATTTTGGGCTTTGGTGTATGGTCTGGGATGCCTGTATACTTGCTGCAGTGTCTGACTGGATTTACCATCCCAAGTAT
>WMED01019487.1:0-12415 GCA_019650415.1 Pipa parva | reverse complement strand
TCATTGTGCGGGGGCCCTGGGCAGTTGCCCACTTTGCCCCCCCCTAGCGCCGGCTATGACACTGGCTATAGTGTTACTGTTATATTGTAGTAAATTTACAAGTTACATTCACAGTTTGTACAAAGTGGTGATATTTTTATGTTCTTTTGTTTGTCTTCCTATTTAATGGTTTTTACACTGAATATAGATAAGACCAAGATTAGTAAACCAAATTCAAATATATGTTTGGAAAAGGGTAATTTAGATACTTGGCCATTTTGATCTGCACCATAGACAATAGTGAGCCTAATTAAAATTAGCTCATCTATAAAACAGTCCTGGCTTCAGAATATGACATAACAAGTTTGTTGAAGTGTTAGGCAGGAAATTGTCCAATAGGGAGTGCTTGTTAATCCACCTGTTATTCCACTGCTGAATTTAAATAGAAGAACATAGTTGGAATTGGTGTAAAGTTGTACGGTCTATTTTTAGATTTTATATAATCATTCTTATGGCCTGGAATAGACTATAAATGAGGGACATACTTAATAAAGTGCAAATTTTCCAGAATATGCGACAAATGGCACCATTATGTTGACCATGTATTTACACATCATTCTGCCACTTTTAACTGCAAATACTATTAAATATTACTTCATGTATCAAACTGACAATTTGGCCAATGTTTACTGCAATGAATATGCAGGTCTGACTTCCCCCAAATACAATGATGGAATTAGGGGTTTATGGTGGCGTTCCTGTCACTATTCAGGTGAAATTTCATTCAAAGGGCTTAGACAATGTGGTGAACACATGCCAACATGAGCTATTTGTCTTCCATTTAAATTAATGTAAAGAAACAATTGTAATTTTTGCAACTATTATTTGACAATACCGGCAACTAAAATGAGGTAAAATGGTGACTTTGTGGGAAGGCTAATTCACTTTTTGATATGATATGGAACCATTAAGTCATATATACGTCACCTCACACCTTTGATTAATGCTTTTCAGGACCAACAAATCATCCTACTCAAGCAGTTTCTTTATGTTAAACTGATTTGTTACATCATTGCCTAAATGATTCCGATTCATGGAACCTGTATCCTGTCTGTTACTTGTATGGCCTCTGTCCCCCAAAGTTGGATAATATCTCAATTAAGCAACACAGTCAAATCAAAATAACATATTAACATAAAAAATACACCTGTGGGTCATATTTTCAGTCCCAAAGCTTAGTTGCATAGACTGTTTTATGTAAAAAACCTTCCTAAGAGAACATTTATATTTTAAGTTATTCTTATATTAATTTTTACAGTAAAATCATGATCAACCCTAAGCAAAGTGAATAAAGATTTTTATTGACTGTTTTGCAAGGGGCATTAATATAAATGTAACCCCCCCCATTGCTGAGTCTTAAGGGTGAAATTTATTAAAGTTGTAAATTTTCGATCAATCGATTTTCAAAATTTCGATCGAGAATTCGATCGATCGATCACTTCGCCTTTAATAAATCTCGTCCTAAGATGGATGTATATCTATCTGCCTAGAATCTATCAGCGGCAAAATAGAATCTATCCATCTGTCTGCTTGACTGTCTGTTTGTCTGTCTGTCTGTCTATCTATCTATCTATCTATCTGGCTAACAATAGCTCAGTGATTGGTAAGTTAACAGTTTTGAGTTATGTTTAGTCAATATCACATAAACCATCTCACAGCACATGACTCACAATCTGTTCATTTGTCTATACACATGTTCCTACACCCCTTTTCTTGTTCTAGGAAAATTTCTCTTTGTCACAGTGAATAGAATCAAGATGTTGACATAGGGTTTTTTTTCAAACTGATGGACAGCTCATGTTAGATTCCAATCGCTACATTTAATTGTAGTGTATACAAATTTCCAAATAATTGAAATTAACATCTGCCATTTTGCAATTTATGATACATCTGGAAAATGTAATTTTCTGCTGGAAGAATCATTTAAAGCACTTATTTATTTACAAGTCAAATGAGATGTCAAGGGATATTTTAACCAATTAAAACATCTTTGTTCAGACCTCCTAAAGTAACCTTTGTGTGGTCCAACTTGCAGATAGATGCGAATCTCTAATGTCACTGGATATTTGATTATTTTTTTTTTTTTTAGCTGGCAGAAAATGTGTGTGGGAACCCACAGGACGCAAATCCAGCCTTAGATTTGGATTTTGCTCCTTCTATACATGGAAGAGAAAGGTGACGTTATAGATGCTGCTAAACGTTACTCCTACTCAAGCTTAGCATGAACAATAGAACAGTGTTGTTTTTAGGTTGCATCCAGGACTTAGATATTCTTCCCATGTCAGTATAATCACTACTGGGAGGTAGCTCGATGAAGGATTACCATATCATTAATTGTATCCATGACTTTTGTTCAAAGGCTACTTGTGTAATGTTGCCTTGTGGATGAAGCTCTCTAATCCGCTGAGCTGCAGCTGTAGAAAGGGTCTTCCTTAGAGCTCCTCACACTGACTTTCCCTCTCCCCTTGGATCAGTTCTAAAAAACAGACAGAAACAACAGTCAGCTGAAAGACAGGAAAAAAGAAACATCCATTCTACATTGCCACATTCATCCCTCAGTTTCAATCCCTGCCAATATCTTCCATTCTTCTCCTTTCTAACATCCAAATCACTGCTCGGATGGTGGTCAGATTAAGAGAGGAACAATGCCATTTTAAATGTAAAAGTTTGCATCTCATTTTTTTCACCTTGCATGAGAAAAAAAAAAGCAGAACTTAATGTGTCTGCCCAATGCTCAGCCCGTACTTTCTATCTCCCTAGATACTATTATGTAAAAACAAGATATTTTAGGGATTCCTTTTCTCTTTCTGCAAAAGTGATATCACAATGGAACTAGGATGAGAATGAAAACATGCTACCTGTTTTTTGTACATTGATACCACTAATAAGCCATGACATCATGGCATATCAACAGCTATGGAATTTCAATGTAAACACTGCATAGGACATGTGCAGTAAAGAATGCAATGAGCAGCATTAGTTCATAGCAAAATGGCAAATATATTAGTTTGGCTATATTACAATACCAAAACATATTGGGGGATATTTCTAAAAATCAAAAAAATATTTCTCCTGCTATATCAATATCGATATACCCTTGACTAGTTCAAAAATATCAATATTGCCGATAATGATATTTATGAAGCCCCTTCTGACCATTTTTATAGCTCAAAAGTGTTTGCTTGGTTGAGGCTGGCGAAAAATCCATTATTCCCTATGGAGGTGGTTTTGAAAAGTTTTCTAAAGTCCTGGTCAAAAAGATCGTCAACATCAGTATCACAAATTTATATTGATGGAACAGGAGCTCCGTTGAAAGCAATGTAAAATGTAGCATGATTAATGCATCAATATTTATTATTGGTATCAATACATTTTATTCAGCATTACATAAATTGAGGGAAATCGAAAATATGGCAAAAAGAGAAAAAAACAGCAATAAGGCAGCGAAAAACGTCAAAACAGATCAAATTGCGGCAAATAGGTCGAAGTGACCTTTATAAATTTCCCCCATCCAAATTTAGTTTGCAATGGAGAGAAAGTGAATTTGTTATGAATAACTACATCTTACTGTTAGGAACTGGTCAGGATCATTTCTGCCTTAACCAAATTGTATTAAAACAAATGCATGCACAGAGGTTTATAACATGGATTTTATTTGTACAAAAATAATAGCAAATGGCACATCGATCTTAACCATCAATTTATGTCTCACATCTAGAAATGTTAGTGGAACTAGACCTTTGTGTTGGTTTGTTATGTATACATTATAAATTAACACCAGAACTGTAAATATTTTAGTATGTCAGGTAAAACTGCACCAAAAGAATAGACAAATAGAGAATGACATTGCTACTGATATTGTAAACACATTGTTTTGCTTTGGATTTTCCAAACAGTAAAGAAATGTACTAAATTAGGTTATAAAAGAGGAAATGGATAATTGTTCCAGTTGCTATAGAGATGTCCAATAGATATCCAATAGAGCAGAGGTCCCCAACCACCAGTCCACGGACCAGGACCGGGCCTTTGGGGTTTTTCAGCCGGTCCGCGGCGCCGCTGACAGCTAGCTCTGCAGCCCTGCGCCTGGTCAGAGCACGCTCTTTGTGGATTGATAATGTTCTCTGCCATAGCTGTGACAGCTTGCAGCTCCCGGCAGAGAACATTATGAAGGACGGGGCGGGTCTTAGTGACGCGGCCATCCAGCACAGCATGGACGGGGTGGGGCGGCAGGCTCTCCTCACTGACTTGCCCCCAGCAGAACATGTTATGACCAAATGACCATATGACCAAAGCTCCGCACCTGCCCCACCACCACCCCTCCGGGCCATGGAAAACTGGTCTTGCTTAAAGCCGGTCCCTGGTGCAAAAAAGGTTGGGGACCTCTGCAATAGAGACTAGACACATGAAGGTTGTAGTCATACTGACTGTGGTAGCTGCTTTGTTTAAAAAAAAAAACTATTAAAAAAACAGGGTTTTAGTTAAACTGGGCCCCTGGGCAAATCTAATGCACCTCCCCAAGCATTGTTCCTCCTACTCCAAGATGGACCCCAGCAGCACTCTGCACAGAATACCTGCAGAGCTACACAGCTCTGTTGCCCTCAATCAATTCTAATTGGGAATTAATAATAGCATTGGAGGAGAGCTGCGTAAATCTTCAGAAGCACTGTGCAGAGTGCTGCTGGCTGCCCCTTTGGAGTCAGGGACCTGGGCAATTGCCCATTTTGCCCCCACAACACCAGCCCTGAAAAAAATGAGGGTTTTTAGTACAGTTTTTTGCCATATCTACTCCATTGTGCTAGAGTTCATGTGATCACATAACCACATGTGCATTACCATGAATGAAAGACATATTGGTTAAAACAAACTGGATTTTAATTGTTTTCTCCTTACCAGTTGTCTTTCTGCATCTACTAACATGGATGGCTAAGACTGTAAAATTGTTATGTGGCTTGATAAGTTATTATTTTATAGACACATTTTACCAGTCTTTATGTGGTGAAAAAAAAAGTCATAATACTAAAAGGAAGTGAAATTCTTTTTCACACACATACTATATTAAACAGACTGAGACCTTTCATTGGACTGAGGTATTAGATAACTGTGGAACATTTTGATCAGACTAGCGCATTTTGTATTTCACTATAAATGTTGTGGCACAAGGGCCTCAGTTCACTGTTACAGGACAGAGGCCTGGGGCTTACTGAGATGCTTCAGGAGGATTGAATTGTGGATCCTCTTTACCACAGCGGGGTATGTGCTGGCTAATCCCCAGATACAGAGTCTAAGGAGTGTGAGGTCTTCACCCTTTTCTCCCTGCTAGAGGACATGCTTGGTATTTTTGGCTTGCACTTTGTGAGTATCGTTGTCATTTGATAAAGGGCTATGGCCTAAAACTTGTCATGTCTTGAATAAAGGAATTGGTAGTTTCCCTGCCCCACTTTTTACACTGTATCCCTCCTACATTTTTACATATAGGCCATTTAAGTGATTGACATGGTGAGGAAGTATTTTCCCCCAGCAGCCATTTCGCCTATTTTTCCATATTGACATCGGATTTAGACAGCACAGTCGGTCAGTGCAGCAAAGGGCAAAGTGTTTCATTGTCTAGCTGGTAAAAATACTTTTAATACTACATTTCCTAATTCAAACTCATTTTTATTCCATAATAGTCTTTAAATACCTGTATTACTTTGACATGTTCTTTATCTAAATAAGAAATATTTACCAACCGTTCTATCTCCAACAGATCGTTTCCCGGGTGCTCTGGAACAGGCGGACTGTAATTATGCTTGAAATAGATGAAAGTTCCGGCACTCCGATTCGTAAAGTTAAAATCTAGTTTTTATTTGATCCACATAGGTCATGAACAATTAAAATACAAAAAACTAGTGCCTACGCTTTTCACGCATAGCGCTTACTCATGGCACAAAACAAGTTAAAATACACTCAGTATAAATAGTAAAATCATACCTGCTTCCGGCTTCTCCCCGGTTGGCTGGCAATGTACATGTGACCGGCTCCATGTTGGAAGCATTCCCATTGGCTCGTAAGTACATGTGACTGTGGCTGTCAAAAGACCGACCCCCTTCTTGTTAACAAGTGGAATCTACTGTGTGCGTGCGGGAGATGCGGCCACGGGACAGCCAGCAACAACCCTCCGACCGAACCTCCGAAGTGCCCGGCGTATGGTACATCGGTTGTCCCAGCTGCACGATCTTAACCCTTTTACTATTTATACTGAGTGTATTTTAACTTGTTTTGTGCCATGAGTAAGCACTATGCATGAAACGCATAGGCCCGAGTTTTTTTGTATTTTAATTGTTCATGACCTATGTGGATCAAATAAAAACTAGATTTTAACTTTACGAATCGGAGTGCCGGAACTTTCATCTATGTTCTTTATCTACCCCTGCTAATTACAGATTATGAATAGGTTGTTCCTGTCATGATTGTGTTTTTCTTATATGAACTGTTTAAGCTTCATTGTTTCTATTTTTATTAAGCCCTGCTCCCTAGACCATGGAGAGCTGGGGCAGGGCTGGTAGTAATGCAGTTATATATACTGTATATATATGTACAGATAAAAACATACAGAAAGTGATACAATTCATGAATTCAACTTTAAAGATAACATTTGTATAAGTGCTATGTTTGAATAACAGCCATGCCAATCCAAATGGGATTTTTTCATTTGTTGTTGGTGTTACTGGTTCTTTAATACAGGTTCCATTCAATAGAATAAAGTTGACAGTATCCCTTTATATAGTGAAGGTTGAGCTCTTATCCAGATCTAATCCATAGAAGATCTTATCCATATCTGTCATATGGTTAGAGCTATAAAGGGTGAGATAAGACTAACGTTGGATATACATGGGATGATTTCTAAGTTTTTACTGTTCATAAGGGTAAATCAGGATTGTCAATGCTCCCAAATTGAAGTGAGTATACAGTACAGGAACTCCGTGATCATCACCCCCATTTTTTCCCATTAAAGTTCAGCACTTTGCATCGTTATTTCAGTGTGAGCACTTTATTGCAAGACTTCTTTTTTTCTTAGTGGTTCTCAGTGTATATATTCAGTCCTTAGTACAGCACCCATTATTCTATTGCTGCTTTATTTGATTTTGTGTCCAATTTCTGTATGCATCATCACTCCCATTGAGTCATCTAATCTTTGGGACTTTCAAACCTTATCTCATATAGAGGTGTATCGCTATAGTCACAGCATAAGCTGTGCTGTAATTAGCCGGCACCCGATGCTTGTACATCAGCGCGCAGGCTGACTGAGAAGCGATCACGTAGCTCCTGCTAGTAGTTTCACCGGCTTCACACATCATCACACTTATTGCGGGGAGCGTTCTCATTGGCCCCTGCAGTGAACATGATGATGTTTAAACTATTTATCACCACTGGTGAAACAAGTCAGGAGGAGCTTTGTGCTGGCTTCTCAGTCAGCCAGAGCAGATGAACAAGCATCAGGTGCCGGCTAATTACAGCACAGCTTATGCTGTGACTGTAGTGATACACCTCTATATGAGATAAGGTTTCTAATAAGTCTTTCTTCATTTTTACCTTTAATTCTCCTTTAACCAAAACTATTTACTGGACCTTGATAAATAAGCACTTAGGTAAACATGTGTAGTGTGGCATAGTCAGTCAGATAGAAGAAGGATGAGAAGTCATGCGAAGTGAGGTGAATTCGACAATCAGTTTCATCATATCCCACTAACTGTATTCTGTGAATATTCTATTTCTATGTCACCTTGTTCCTAGGTCATATTGTCACTTAGTCCCAGTCGCAATTGTCACTTTTGCCTTACGTAACACTTGAGCCCTGCCATCCATCCTTCAATTTGCCACTTTGAAGTGGCAAAGTCAGACAGGTGAATTTAGAGTAGTACATCTAGTTGCATTTGCACCTTTGACACACTCCGCATCTTAGTCAATAGCATAAGCACATGTGCGCACAAAGAGATGTCAAGAGCTCCATAAGTTCACAACCATCATAGACACCCAAATTGGTCATGTATTCACCAGTTCCCAGAGTTTTTCAATAAGTGAACATGGGGAAGTGGCGAAGAGTAGCGAATTACAGCAGGGTTCCTGTTACTATTTCAGCAATATTTCACTCAAAAGGCTTAGAAAATGTGGCAAGCGCTAGTTTATGCTACTATTCTTTGGTGACGATGCTGATGCAACAAAATGGAGGGATTGCCCTTTTCTGTATTAATACTGTATATGCGTATTTCCATAAATGTATATAGAAAAAGATAGTTATAGTGACATGATGATATCACTTTGCTACAATACATCCATATCATGCTGAATTCACCACAATATTCTATGCCTACTATTCGCCTGCCAACACTCTTTGTGATAATTCATTGCATTGCTAGTGAATAAGCAGAATTGACTTTGCTACAATGCAGGCAAATTGTCACTATGTAAGGCAGAATCTCTTTGGCAGGCGAACTTAGTCTTTCAGCTAAAACTATATTTGCCTAAGGTGACCTTAAACTTTTTAAACTAATAGTGACGTTTCTAACATTGTACATGTCTCTTCTCAGAGCCCTTCCTGTACCATACCCATTCATTATGACAAGTACATAAAGTGATGTATATTGTTAAACAAATAAATGTCATGATATGAAAAGTCTTTAAATACGTTGATAATTGGGCAAGAAGCAGAAATGAAGGCACATTGAGAATCTGAGCCTCACTACAAACTGTTTTGTTAAAGCACATTTCAGGGATTATTCTCATGTTGACATAAGCATTCATTTGCTAATTTGCCGGACACTGAACAGCCACAACTAAAAAGGTCTTTTCCTCTAAGAAGTGTCTGGATACTGTGCATCTATTTACAAAGCATATGTTCCCCTTTCCTCCAGTGAACACTTCATAATTTACTATGCTCTGATCGCCTAAGTAAAATGATTTAAATGGACCAACTCATTAGCTTTACCTCTTTTGAGTCTCCCTAGCACCTGCAAGACTTTAGCGCACACATATATAAATAAGTTAACAATGAATAAATAATTGAATCCAGCCCACTGCATTGTCATTTTAAACATGTGATTCTTTGGTGCAGCCTGGGTGTTTGTCAACTCCTAATTCTTTTTTATATAGTCCTCAGATACTTGGGGTCTGTCAGGCAAATTTTGGGTATTGTTTTCGCTTGATTAGTTTTGTATGACCCAAGGTCGCCCTTGAAATGCACATCTCTCGCCAAGACTTGGAACGGTCTCCTTGCCTTGTAAAGGGATGCAAAGTGCCTGCCATTTCTTCGGACAAAAGCCAGCAAGGTTTGTAGCATTTAGCCTTCCCAAGGCGACCCCATTTTGCTCACTGAAGCACAAATAAAACTCATTAGGTAGCCTGTTTTTTATTTTCTTGTCGGCATCTACTTGTTCTTTTGGCTGCTGGAGTAAGCAGTACTTCCTTCCCTTATCTTGTTGAACAGTTATGCATCGCTGGTTCAGCAGGTGTTTTTTTGTGTTTTATTTTCTTGCTGGTAGCCAAGAGTGAGATTGTTCCTCTACCCTCTTGGTTAAAGGCTCAGTATAAGCCAAGCAGCACAAAAGTTTCAGTATTTACAGTATAGAGCTCACTACTACACATCTTTTACAAGAAGAGAGAGAGAGAGAATAAAGGCATAACATACTGCATAATGTATTATTTTTTTAAGGATAAACAATTAAAATTAGTTAGTAGATACACTACAGACCACAGGTAAGTCTTCTTAACATTGTTTGGGTTGGTATGACAACATACATTAGTAAGCCATGTCAAACAGTAGCGATATCAACAATATAAAAGCAAAGTAGATAGTATGCACAAACAGATAACTATTTCTCCAGATAACAGTTACTTCTACTTAAATATCCCCGAGTTCCTGAATTCCTTTCTTCCTGCTACCCAGTCTAAAGTTTCTCAACTTCTCTCTTCCTCTCATGTCCCAACCTGCTTGCTTGACGCCATGCCTTCATTTCTACTAAAGCACTGCTCCTCTGCCATTGTACCAGCCCTGATGCACCTGTTCAACTGTTCTTTGGTATCTTTGCTTTTTTAATCAAACAGGCCCAAGTCAAATCCATCATAAAAAAAGCTACGGTGGACCATCAATGCCTCTCTAACTACCGTCCTATCTCTCTCTTGCCTTTAGCTTCTAAACTTCTGTAACGTCTGGTCTGCAACTGCCTTACTATTTGCATGCCCATCATCTCCTGGACCCTTTGCAATATGGTTTTTGACCAAGGTGCTCTAAAGAGATTGCTCTGAGCAAACTTGCAAACGACCTCCAGATTGCCAAAGACAAGGGCACTTCTCTATTCTTATCCTCCTGGACCTATCCTCTGCATATGATATTGTTAATCACTCCCTACTTGCTCAAATTCTCCATGCACTTGGTGTCCGTAATCAAGCTGCATCTTGGCTGACGTCCTATCTTTCTGATTGCTACTTTTTTGTCTCCCATGCTAATGACGCTTCCTATCCTATCCCACTTAGTGTGTGGGTGCCTCAAGGCTCTGTCCTTGGTCCCCTCATTTTCTCCCTGTACACACTTTCCCTGGGTGACATCATCAGCTCATTTGGTTTTAAATACTACCTGTATGCGGATGACACCCAAATGTAATTATCCACTCCTGCGCTAACATCTGAAATCACTACTAAAATCTCTCTCCTGACTATCTCCTCTTGGATGGCCCTGCACTGTCTCAAACTAAATCTTGATAAAACTGAACTAATTATTTTCCCTCCTAAACCTCCTCCTGCTCCCTTCTTTTCTATTTCAGTTGATGATGTGATCCTTAACTCTTTTACTTCTGCACATTGTCTCGGGGTGACTTTTGACTCTGCTCTTTCCTTCTCTAAGCACATTGCTATCACTGCTAAAAACTTTAGATTTTTCCTTCATAAAATTGCCAAGATTCATCCATTTCTCTCTCAGGCCACTACTAACACCCTCATACATGCTCTCCTGCTTGGACTATTGCAAAGCCCTTCTAACTGGCCTTCCAGTTTCCCATCTTTCCCCTCTCCAGTCTATTCTAAATTCTTCTGCTTAAATAATCACCCTCTCTCCCCAGAAGTCTCCCCCCATCTGCTGACTGCTCCTTGGCTCCAGCTAATAAATGTATTATTTACAGTGTCCTACTTTTGACATTCAAAGCACTTCATCTGTTGCCCTTCCCTACATCTCTTCCCTTGTTTGCCCAAATATGCCTAGCTGTCAACTCTGCTCTTCACAAGGTAACCATGTTGAGGAACCCTCACTAAGACTGCACATTCTCATCTTAAACCCTTCTCTCTTGCTGCCCCTTATATATGAAATTCTATACCCCTCTACTTCTGCCAAGAGAAATCCATTCATATCTTCAAATCCATATGAAAATCTTACCTCTTGGAGCCCTAGAACTGGTTTTCTTGTCTATATTTTATCTTTAAGCAACTATTCTAATTTTTTATATTTTTTTAAATTTATTTTTCTTATTTATCTGGCACCTATAGCCAAATGAACTGTCACTTTATGCTACTGCACTTGTTACCCTCCTATGTGTTTATGTAAGTCTTCCTCCTATTTAGACTGTAAGCTCTATGGGGCAGGGACCTCAATCCTCTTGTTTCTATCATGACCTGGCACTTAGAGAGGAATTCACCATTCAGCGAAGTGAGCTCCGAATCCTTCGGCTCACTTCGAAAATGGTGTTATGTGCTCGCTGATGTCCGTGTGCAGGACAATGCATTAAAGGGATTCCAGTCTCGGCGAAACCAAAAGTGTTGCCTTGCCGAGACTGGAATCCCTTTAATGCGCTCACTGGTGTCCGCGTGAAGGACATCAGCTAACGCATAACACCATGTGCGAAGTGAGACGAAGGATTCGGAGCTCACTTTGCTGAATGGTGAATTCCCCCTTATAGTGATGTCTAGTTTTGATTATATGCTTGTAATTTACTTCACTTGTTCTTTGTTACACACTTTTCCCTTGTCTGTTTTATAACTGTACTGTTGGATTGTACAGAGCTGCATAACCTAGTGGCGCTTTATAAGTAAAAATATACATACACACTGTACATAACACTGGAAACCTAGAAAAGTAACACATCTTTTTAAATTCTACAAATTCCAAACCTGGAGTCAGCCACTATGTGTTTCCATATGCCCTCTGATAAGTACAAATAGATTACTAATTACTTTCTTTGATTTTTTTCCTTTCTTTTTTTTTTCTATAGTTTTTGTAGTGACACTTTGGGGGTTATTCACTAAAGTCTGAATTGTTGCGTATAGGTGCGAATTCTCTAGATAAAGACAATTGCAATAGGCTGCTACTGTTGCAGTCCCATCTTTATAATGAGAATATTGTTGCAGTCGCGAC
>WMED01019486.1:0-12416 GCA_019650415.1 Pipa parva | reverse complement strand
CTCAGCGCTGCAGCACAGACAGCTGGCTCTAGTGATTTCTCTCCCCAGCACTGATTAGCCACCTGTCTGTGCTGTAGTGCTGAGCTGAGTGCTATAGCGATTCCTCTCCACAGCACTGATTAAGCTTCCTGTCACTCACAGGAAGTTTAATCAGAGCTGGGGAGAGCTCCTCAGGTAAGGAGAGGGAGGTAAAAAGAGGGACACCTGGCGCATAAGACGACCCCCAACTTTCAGATGATTTTCGGGGGTGAAAAAGTCTTCTTATACGCTGGCAAATACGGTACTTGTTTTTGTCGATCAATCCTGATTTTTTAACAAAACTTATCATTCTGCAAAATATTGTATATATATTTATATATACTGTGCACTGAAATTCCATGGCACTTGTAGCACTTGCTTCTCCTGGAGACTTTGTCAGACAGGTTATTGTGAAAGTCTGTTGTGTTCTGTAGATAACTGATCATATTCCTAACACTGGGGTTCAAAAGGTTCCTTCATACACCTAAAATTAATGGATGTTATTATACCAATATCCACATCCCCCTGGGATTTCCATATTTGTGTTTTTTAGTAAGCATGTGGAATAAACCTATTTTGGTATTTAAAATGAATTCAGAAATATTCTAAATTTGATTAATGCTAGAGTGGGGCTTGTTTTAGTTTGAATTAATATAGAATACTGATCAGCTTGATGTGCTGTATTTCTACAGTCTATAGAGTCTGTGGGATATGACACCCCCTCCTCCCCCAATAGGAGATCTTTTAATGAAAAGTTCTTGGGTGCATTAGAGAAACTACAAATTGATTGCATATACCCCTAAAATTCCATCCTTTTTTTCTGGGAGTATGTGCTTTCAGGGCCTCAGCTAAAGCCCCATAATAATGCCAACGTGCAAAATAAATCAGAACCGCTGAACCAGATATTAAAAGGAGATTTAAACCATTTATTCAATCAAAATACAACAGGAAAAACTAGGTTTCAAGAACTGCTCTACTTTGCTTCCTCATTTATAAGCCTAAGAGACTTATTGATGAAAGTCTGAACAGCTAGCCTGTGCACAAACAAACTGTTTGGTAAGCTAACATGCTTTCCATCAGACTACTGGAATTATTCTTTTCACACTAAAATGGAAAACCCTGGGAGTACAGGGAACAGAGGGCTTAGGACTGCCACCCCACTATTTTGAAATTGAAAACTCAGCCAGCAGCAGTTTAATCCACTTCCTGACTAAAAGGACTGATTTAGTTAAGAACAGACTGGCTGGCATGCTAAAGTGCTGAAGGTGTCTTGTACTGCTGCCATTTTGTATATAGTATACAAGTAGGTAAACAGATAAAATAGAGGTATTGTGGGAAAATAAAATATATTACATTTTACGAGTAAACAAGGGCCTCTGAAAACTCTGCTGCTAGAATCATCTCCCCAGAAGTCTCCCTCCCAACTCCTTTCTGCTCCTTGGCTCCCAGTTAATAAATGTATTATTTACAATGTCCTACTTTTGACATTCAAAGCACTTCGCTCTGTTGTCACACCTTACATCTTTTCCTTTCTTTGCCTGTATATGCCTAGCCATCAACTCTACTCTTCATAAGGCAACTGTCTTCACAAACCCCTCACTAAGACTGCCCATTCTCATCTTTAAACCCTTCTCTTTTGTGGCCCCTTATCTTTAAAATTCTCTCAGTGCTTCTGGGTTGCTGGCCAATCCGGAGATGCTGACGTCATATATGTGTTTTTATCTTTACTATTAGCAGCCATGCTGTTTGTGTTCGTTAAGCAGACCCTGCCCGGGCCCATAGTTTTCTAATCCCACTAAACACACTAACCCCAGGTGTTTGTGATGTATATTTTAGCTACAACATGTGCACTGGGGTCCTTTTATTTATATTTATGTCACTGTCCCTTAAAGATAAAAGATTAAAGTTTCTAATTTCTGATTAGTTTAGAAACAGAATTCTGGAGGTCAGACCTGCTCAATTTGTGATTGATATCCTTCCTACCCATCCAACCATAATGATCCCTTATCTGGAACACAAGCTTTTTCATTTTTTGTGATTGCAATAGTGGTATAATCCTAAGTCAATACAGAATCCTGAAATTTTCCCATCTGCACTTCAAGTAACTCCAAATTAGACACATGAAGCACCCTCTTATCTGCTGTTCTTTACAAGCTAGTATTGCACTGTCACTAATATACACAGGTTATTCATGTTAAATAAATTAAGTATATGGATATATATGTCCTTGAAGCCAGGTTCCAGTTTACTTACAGCTGGTTTAGACTGATCTCTCTTCAAGGTTTAATTAGTATACTATATACTATACTGTATATGATAGTAATCCCCCTCCAGATGATGTTATAAAACTCCTGCTCAGATTACATAAATCTGAGGCTTTAGTGATCAGAATCACTTTCAGTTTGGAGAACTTGGGCAGTCAAAATGCTCCAGTGTTGCAATAAGTAGTTGCACCAGAGAAACACACCTGCAAGGACTGTCCAATCCCTAGAAGGGAGTAGTTGTGCAGCTGATGTACATGACTCTGGTAGGAATGGGGCCAGATAGGACAGGAATGTTAGTCTTCAAAAAGTCCCAACAAAAAGTATTATAGGTGGTAGCCTAACCAGTTATCACTGCATTCAGACAGGGTTTTTTAGGCTAAATATAGCTTCCTTCATTACTCCATGTAAATCTTCTAAAAGCAGGTCAAGTGGGTGTGCTGCGTTGGCACATTTACAGTGTAAGCTCCATGGTAAGATACCTTTTCTATTTTAATCATATAACCATGCCCTGGCAGCAGGTGAAGGTTCTAGGGTATTGGATGGAATGAGATGTGTTCAAGCTGTAATAAAATGTTATTGCTCTTTGAAGTGTTGTCAAATAAATCTTACTCACCATCAGAGGTGGGTAGAGTATTCAAAAATTTTACTCAACTAAAAGTATTGTTACTTGAACCAAATATTACTCAAGTAAAAGTAGAGAGTATGCATCCAAAAATGTACTTGAGTAAAAGTAAAAAAGTACTTTGATTATAACCTACTCAAATAGTGAGTAAGTGACTTTTAATGAGACTGAAAATAATTTGTTATAAATAAAAACCATAAAGCAATATTAGCTAAAATAAAACAGTAATGAACCACATCTCTTTTATATTTATATTGTTTAAAAAAAACACAAAGGCAATTGTAGCCAAAATAATTCAGCAATAAACAACTGGTCTGTTTGCAAAATTTTTCTACCAGTAAATTTTGGAAACTTATTTTCTATACATAGTAAAGTCGCGACTGCAACAATGCTCTCATTATAAAGAGTAGCGCACGGCATAACGGAGTAAAAGTAGTGTTATTATCACCACAGATTTACTCAAGTAAAACTCTTTTCACATTAAACTACTCTCACAAGTATAATTTTTTCCAAAAAGCTACTTGAGTAAATGTAACTGAGTAACTGAGTTCCTACCCACCTCTGCTCACCTTCCTTTTATTCAAGTAGAATATTTTGTGCACAGTGTTTTATTGCCCACTGCTATTCCTAAACCTTATGTGGGTAGCTCATACTCCCAGGTGCAGCTATTCACCAGTATCACCCAGCTAAAGAAATGTTTACACAATTGTAAAGGTTCCAATAAACACATTGGGGGCTTCAAAGAAGTCATATCATTATTAAGAAAAACTCATCCAGCTGGAGCCTTTGTGACTGCCTTTGTTTTGGTTAGTGCTTGAATTGACCCATGCCACAATCATCACTGGTCTTAATTTTCAACAACTGTTACAGGTTGATAGTATAGCATCTGAAAGTCTAATAGACTAATATAGGTGACAACTATTGTCATATGACTTGACTATAAAGTGGCAGCAAACAAAATCTCCCTTAAAAGATAGCAGTGTTCTTATATAGAGTATATACAGTATATAAGCAACATTTCCCTGTAGCATTGTAACTGCAGATTTATACAGTAGCATCTTTCTGTTAAAAAAAAACCCACAATATTGGGGCTTATTCAAGAAAGGCAAAATTGTCTTGTAAAGGTGTGAATTCACATTTATTCGCCATTTCCCAATATTCATGTAATGAGCAAACTCTGCTAATTTGAGACTAATTCCACAGCTTGCAACTATCGCAGACTTACAGAGCACTTTGCACCACTACGTGCATATGCACAGGTAATTCACTTATTCATCAACCATCAAAGTCTGATGTGATTCTGATTCTGTTTGATCTGATCTGTTACTGACCCGGCTTGTAAGACTATGTTTATTCATTTTGCTTCCCCTGTGATACGTTTGACATACTTGCTCACCCTTGTGGAACCATTGTGGAATTTCATGCCTTTAAAGGGAAAATAAAGTTCAGCCCATAAGTGCACCAGCCCAACAGCATGTGAACACAGTAACCAAGTGGGGTAGGGGGCATCAACCTTAACCAAGGGGATCACGACTTACTACCACCATCTTTAGCCAAGGAGGGCAGAGGGTTCCTCACCTGGAGGGGGTCATTTGCCCCTCCCATGGCCCCCAAAAGCACAAACATTCCACAATGTGGAATGTTTGTGCTTTTTTCTTTCCTTTACTTTCCTTTAACAGGTGATGTGATGGACTGGCTCCCCACTAGTTAGTCCTGTGGACCCCCAGTTTAGGGAATCTTAGCACTATTGCTGCAGTGATTGTACATATGCATATTGCTTCTAATTGGATGAGATCTTAAGGAGCCGGTACCTAGAGGTCAGGTGAAATCAGAAGGAAGAAGAGCACATGCATGAGATTACAGAAGCTGGGGATTGGGAAAACTAACTTGTGCACATGTGCTACATTAGATATTAGGCAAAAATGGCCACGGGTTGTGGAACTTTTCATGGTACACCTCACATTACACGTCACACACACATTTCTTGGTTGGGGAGTTTTCCAATGCTGCTTATTAAAGCATCCTGCTTCACATGAACCATATACTGGGGAGAAACGTTTCTCACTAAGGTATGATACCACATGTGTAAAGATGTAATCTGACTATATTTCCCCTTTAAATGCAGGAATAGTTTCTTCTGTTTGATTTGAAAAGAATTCAATATTTCTTTATTCTTAATTTATTTGACTTCAATATCAGATTTAAATGATAACTATATCCTGAGTTTATAGTCAGGTTATTTTGCTTGAGTCCCTAATCAAGGCACACCTACAGGAGACAAAGCACACTGAGCATGTGCAGTATCTACAGCACAGCCAAACATGGAGCTGCCCAGCTGACCACTTCACAGGCATTTATCCTATGTCTCATAGGGATACTGTACATTTGGCATTTGGGTATGTTCTACAGTCTCTTTGTATAAGGATGAACATTTCTAGCTCAAATTATTTTTAGGTTTTAGTTCCCCTTTAAGACCTGGTGGAACCTAAGTAGCAGAGGGCTCCTTTCCAAAGCCAAAGTTGGCATTTATAGGCAGAAAAGTATGCTGAGACTGAATTCTCAGTGGTTTTCCTGGGTTTTGGGTAGCCTTACATGACACTATATTCTGTTATCGCTGAAAATGAAATGTCTACAATTCTTCTTTAATCCTCATCCAAATCAATAATCTCAACCAAAATACTCTCTCTTAACCCTATTTCCATATCCATCACATTCTTTTGTGATAAGCCTCAGGGAGATGGTAACATTTCCCAGAACATTTTGGCATGTAAGACAGGCAAGCAAAAGCAAACTAAACAGCACAGAGAAATTTAAGTTATATACAGGGCTAGGGAGTAAACTCTGTGACTGATATCATTGTCAACACAGATGTAGAGACAAGCCATAAGGTTTCTAGTCTATGTGGAGACCTCATTTTCTATGTTTCTAATGGTTTCAAACATAAGAAAAAGGCATTGACATGTTAGGATCTGCATCTAGTTTTACAGGTATTTGAAGTTATCAGATCAGCTAAATCTGTTATTGAATTAGGTTAAAATATAAACGATACATTTTTTTTGCTAAATTAGTATGTATGTATAATTTTATTTATAAAGCGCCACAAACATGCGCCGTGCTGTGCAGTTTTGAATGAAAATAAAATACAGACATGGGAAATTGCATTAAACAATACAGTATAAGATCAAGAGAATACATCTCTTTATGTGCTATGTTGAGGTTGACACAAGAGGTTGGAGGTTCCTGCCCCGTAGAGCTTACAGTCTAATTGGGAGGAAGACTTACATACATAGACGGGTAATAATCAGTTTGACTTTAAAGGAGACCTAAAGTAAAAAAATAAAAAACAAGTGTTAAAATACTTACCTTATACTGAGTCGATTGATTACAGTCACAGTATGGGCTGTGCTGTAATTAGCCGGCTCCCGATGCTTCTTCAGAGCATTGGTGGAAGGCCAGCCAGCATGAAGCTCCTCCTACCATGTTTCACCTCAGGTATAAAATGGGTTAAACATCATCACGTTCATTGTGGAGGCCAAAGAGAATGCTCCCCGCAATGAGCGTGATGATGTTTGAAGCTGGTGAAACAACTGGCAGGAACTGCGTGCTGGCTTCTCAGTCAGCCAGCACGCTGTGAAGAAGCATCGGGGGAAGCATTCTGTGACTGTAATCAATCGATTCATTATAAGGTAAGTATTTTAACAGTCTTTTTTATTTTTTGGCTTTAGGTCTCCTTTAGAAGTGCTGAGGGAATGTTCCTGGCGAAGATAAAGGGGCATAGAAATCCAGATTTGAGAGGCGGAGAGATAAAATGGCTTAAGATGAGAATGGGCAGTATTAGTGTGTGGCATGCAAAGCTGGATGCTTTGAGAGGAGAGCAATTGACGTCTAGGAATGTACAGGCATATGAGAGAGGAAATGTAGAAAGGGGCAATAGAGTGAAGTGCCTTAAATGTCAAAAGGAGAGCACTGTAAATGATTCATTTGCTTACAGGGAGCCAAGGAGTAGATTTTAAATGCAAGCTTTCTAGTTTACTTATGCCTCTTCATCAGGCTTGGTATGGAACTAAAAAGTTACGAATTTATACAGAAACTGGTACAGTACAATAAAATGTTATCACCAATGTAAACTAAAAAGTTAAAGGACCAGCAAAATTTAAGAAAAGGAAATTGCTATTTGGATTGGCATGGCTGTGTTTCCTATGGATAACTTGTATACATGTCTACTTAAAGGTTACATTGCTGACTTGTATTAGTCTGAGTTGTCTTTCTTTCTGTTTGTTGCATTCCTATTGGGCTTTATGGATTAATCCCTGATGTGTATTATCTAACATGTAAGGATGGTAGCAAATAAAATCAACAGAAACTAACTCAAAATAATACAAATCAAGAATTCAACTTCAAAGATACATTTTTTTATCAGTACTATACAGGAATAACTGGTATGCCAATCAAATGTGTGTAGTAGGGCTTCACTGGTTGTAATATTCATATGCCTTCAGTTTCCTATCATTTCCACCATTTGAGCAGGAAATAAGTATAGTAAAAGGTATCCTGAATTTTCAACTGAACTTAGCTATAAAACACTAGTTAGACAAGCTCCTATATATATATATTTTACATTTTCTTTTTTATGCACAGTTGCCAACAACAGGGGCATTTTGCTACTGACAAGGCAGATCCACAGAAACAGTATATTACTACTATAAGTTTTCAAGAGGAGGTTATTAGGACTAATCCGTCAACAGTTTATACAATATTTGTTTATCAAGCAGACATATTTTCAGAGTAGGTATAGATGAATAAAAAGTCAAAATGTTACATAGGAGGACATATGTAGAGAACCAGTAGGAGATATTGCCCTTTTTTTATGTGGTGAAGTAGAAAGCACTAAGATCGAATAAATCATAGAATTTATTAGCCACTCTTCCTTATACCTGCAGCAAGGAGCTTTGCAAGAGCCATTACTAAATATTAGTGATGTCTTTCAGTTAATCCGAGGGTTTCACATGCTTTACTTTGTTCTTTCTAGCTGTTACAGAGTAAAAGGACAAGACGTAATTGTTTCATGCAGAGGCACCACTGTATTCATTCTGCCGCTGCTGACAACACTTTCCTCTCTAATGGGATATTTCTGGTTATACTCCAGACCCACAAGTGAGTGATGGGAACCCCTTGAGAAACAATTTATTCAGTTGTCAGAATGCTTTCAAATTAGTGGCACCACTAGCCAAACCTAAATAAACAGCTCAGCATTTTTACACATAATGAGCATGGAAATAGAGGGCCCCTTCACATAACCACTATTTAGTGGATGGCATTTTAGCTCTCTTGTATGGTATTTTCAGTTCTGCTAAGTTTACAATCTAGTTTTGATACCTGGAGCATGACACAAACTAATTACTGAACAGAAGTCTGAAATTACTATGCTGTTATACAGTCCTAAGGATGATGATGGTATTCTGGTGGCTAGTACATAAATATAGATATTTTTTTTCCCTTTATAGTAACCCTTAACAGCCAGTTCGAAGATCTCTATAGTTGCTCTATCTATTTTACTACAATGAAAGCAATTTGTTCTCTTAGATACATGAATAACTAAGCTAAAGCCAAGTACTGCTAGCAGGGGTGGAACCATACCAGCAAATACAACATGGTCGATATTTTCAGGGTTACAGGACAATATTCCATACCAGATTTTAAATTGCTAGTCACCTGCAATCCACTGAAACCCAATATTGAGGCAAATAGGGGACCAACTCCTTTTTAATTGCAAGTTACAACACTAAATGGTACTGTAACCTTCTAGTTACCAGAGGGGGCCAATAGCACATTTGGTAATATGGGCATGAATTTCAGATAGAGATAGCTTAATTAGTCAAGATTCTACAAGACTTTGCAAATTAGTGTTCTTGTTTAGTGTTAATTTCCAAAAATGATTTATTCTTTATAATACATGTTTGCTTAGAATTTAAGTATGTAATGTTTAATAAAGATTCAATAAAATATGCGCAGATTTCATTTTATGCTTAAAACTCAAACCATTGTGCATGATTATTTGTGTAAAACTCAGGTGATGCAGGGTCTACTATTCCCTTATTACCCATAAGAACTGGGGTAAACACATGCATAAAACACTTCTTACCGCAGGCTAGCACTGCAAAATATATAGGCAGTAGCATACTGGGCAGGCAATTATACATTTGCAGGACAGCTGTGGGATCTTCTCATCCATTGGCACAGTAATAGTTGCCTCCCCTGGCTCTGCTTGTGGGTTACTTGCAGTGATGGGTTAACAAGTTAAGGGGGACTGGTATATTCTATCTCACTTAGACTTACAAAGATGGGTATTATGGATTCTTTGTAAACATTTATCAGAATGTAGGAAATAAATCTGCAAAATTTCAAAAACAGCAACACAAAATGAGAGATTCAGACAGGCACATTGGTCTAATTATATATGGACAAATCCTACTGTGCTCCTTTTCCAGTGCCCTACATTTCTAATAAACCAAGGACTCCACAGAGCCCTGTTAAGATACTTTAGGTCCAAAGCCTACAATTGTCTGGCACTACAGCAGCACCTCCTGCTAACATTTCATCTGCTCACTCCCGCTGCTGAAGGAAATTAAAATTTCATGATCATTTTCTACTGCTGATCTAACGCTTTAACATATAATAATATTGGAAAGAAAATCTTTGAATAATCAAATTCTTTCACTATCACTGTTTGTTTTAATTTTTGGTTTATAAGTGCTGAAGACTTGACAAAACAGTCAAACCATTGTTTTTGCTAATATCTTGGATAGTTGTCCAGACCAAAAACCAAAAAATAAAATAAAATATTTATCTTTTTAGCCTATCTTTTTTGTAATGCAAACACATTCCATTTTCATACATAAACATGGAAATCAGTAGAAGCCACTAGAACCCAAACAATAATGAGTATATGGGTTTTTAATTTGACAATTTCAATATTTGAATTTTCTCAAGTTCCTTGGAAAAAAGAGGGCATTGCAAACATCTTTGTTCAGGATATGTAACTCATTAGTTGTGATCTGACATTTACAACACAGTACAAATGTTACTGATTTATTATATACACCAGTAAACAGTATATACTTCAGACTACTCTGTTTTCCAAAACGGAACCATTTTTCTTACCATTGGCTGCCACAAGCAATCCATTGCACTAATGGTTCACTGCTCTCTGCCAAAACTGGGGTCAGACTATTTCCCATTAAGAAGCTTAATGGTTCTAACATTGTTCTGCTGTTTTTAATTCACAGTGAAGTTATAGATTTCTTCAAGAAAATGAGTAACATTATTTAAAGGGTTTATATGTAAAAAGGGTTAGTGTTATGTGATGTGACTTAGATGCCTGATGGGACACAACAGCACAAACTTCCTCTGGAAATGCTGAGGGTGCGCAGTACTGGGTTTCATTGCTGCACATTTTTAAGCATTGCCTTGTGTGTAACGTGACAATTTCCTGCAATATATGTCTATATAAAAGTGTTATGGCTGCCTTTTTGTTGTTTACCTGGTACAATAGAGAGTAAATGGACAAAATATTTCTTTGTTTACCCACTAGAGAAAAGTGGCTTTAGCCACTGTGGCTTTAGCCTTAAATTAAAGAAAATGTTCTAAGGCAGGGATGGCGAACCTATGGCAAGCGTGCCAGAGAGGGCACGCGCACCGTCGTCACGGTTGCCTTCAGCGCAGGCCGTGGACCCAACCTGACAGTTTTCAGTCTGGATCCACGAGCTACACTGAAGGAGCAGTTACTCATTGTGGAACTCACCTTCCCTGATGCAGGCATGCTCCTCCCCCAACACAGGCACGATGACATCACTCATCAGCGCCGGCACTTTGCGGGACAGCGCTGGTGAGGGACGTCACATTTTCGGCACTTGGTGCCAAAAAGGTTTGCCACCTCTGTTCTAAGGCAACCAGACAACCATTTTGTTTGTCACTCAAGCCATTAATGGGAGCCTGACTAAATTGGCCATAGATTGTGTGACTAAGTAGGGAAACTAGAGGGAGAATGGTTAATTTCTGGAAAGCACTACATAGTTCAGCACTGTATACATGCACACAATAAATACAAATAAATATTGTTATTCAGTGGAGATATTGTGCATCATTACTAAAAACCAAAGGCAGAGGAAAGTAGTTTCTTGCAAACATATTCTATGTGTCAGCTGAAAAGATATTTTATGTAAAACATGTTTGAATCCCAAACTATTTTCACAAAAAATGATGCATGGAAACAAATTCCGCTATCTGCTTTGAAGATCAAAGATTATAAGATTTATGGAAACGCATGTTCAACTCATTTTTACCAAATAAGAGTGGGAAATAAATGTATTATCAGTAGGAAGAAAGGAAGATAATTTAGTTGTCAAATATGTAATCTTCTCATCATAGTACCTATTACTAAGCACCTTCGGTGTGAAATGCGTTAGTTACTTTGTATCAAATTTTGCTGTGCTGGATTTTAAAATTAATAAACAAGGAACAAGTATTACAGACATGTAGTGCCAAGATTATTTTTGATTTCAAACATCTTTCAAAAGGTAAATACAAAGCAAAAACCTTGCAATATTGGTACGAATCTCCTCTATGTTTTTAACTAAAATCTATCTTCACATTCTCACAATTTATGGAATGCACATAAAGAGAACAAAAAAATTAATAATAGTGCAAACTTCCTGTTCACAAGCCTGTTATAAATAATTTCATACAAAGTTTAGCTTTGAATGCATGCTTTGCCAAGTGAATCGACTTCGTATGCAAGGAAGAAGGAATGATCTTAACTGGGTGATCAGGGGTGTAACTAGAAAGTCAAAGGCCCCTGTATACCACAACAGTGTCTAGTAACATTATCATTTGTCAGTAGCCCTGTTAACCTGAAAAATATTTTGTGCTTACATTGGTAATATCCTAGTATCAGTGTAAAGTACACGGTTACATCACCAAGTTACATTGTAAATTGTTCATCTGTTTTTCTGAGTGGTCTGATCATACTGCCAAGTGCTTAGCTATTTAACCAAATAGCAAGGTAATATTTTATTCCCAGAATCCATGTGACATAATTTTGTTACCATTAATCCAGTTACCCAGTAATTTTTAGATAGATACCCAGTTAGGATGTAGTTGAACAACAGTTACTTTGTCTGATTGCTGAGTAATAATACACTGTGCCAAGATGGATTGATGCAAATGAGTACATACAAGATAAAGGATGAGCTGAGTAATATATATTGTAGAAGGCTGAGGCAGGGTCTCTTTTGGTGACTGTGCATTTGGGAAAATTAGAAAAGAAATACAATGAGAAAATATAAAACTGGAGAGAGAAGATGAGGAGTATAGGGAATAGGTGATGAGAAAGTGAGTTAAAATTTGGGAAACACCGAATGATGAACTGTCTGTATAAGTCATTTGTATATAAAATTAAGGGGGGAATTCACCATTGTCTGAAGTAGTGCGAACAGTTCGGGCGACTGCGCCAG